>JACXGK010009501.1:0-14068 GCA_016801125.1 Novumbra hubbsi
TCCGAGGTCACCAGATGGCCCCACGATCAGAGATTGGGTCTGCATGAAAAGGACACGCCCACCCAGGAAGCCCACTCCACAGATTACATCCAATGATTGAGGGGTGGGAGGGGCTGTATATAAACTGTCTCCAGGTGAAAGTAATTCAGATCTTTTCTACTGTACTGTGGGGAACGATCTCCAGATAGCTGTCTGTAATTAAAGGTGTTTAGTTTGGAAAGACTTGAACCGCGTGGACATCCTCTGATTTGGACCCGGGGAAACATTTGGTTTCAACATGTCACACCCTGATTCGTTACACCTGTCTTACCTCATGTCGTCTCCGCTCCCACCAGGTGTCTCCCATGTTCCCCTTTGTCCTTGTGTATTTATTCCTGGTGTTTCCTTAGTCTTGTTGCCAGTTCGTCTTGTGTGTTCCGTCAAGTTGATTCGCTCCTTCGTCTACCCAGTCTTGTTCTTACCTGTTTCCTAGTTAGATTGCCCGTGTACTGAACCTCTGCCTGTCTGCCCGACCTCCATTCCGTCCATCGTCTGCATGTAACCACAACCTAGCCAGCCCGTGTACCAAACCCCAGCCTGCCTGACTACGATTACCCCAGCCTGCTGTTTATCCTTCGGAACCCCTGTTCCATCCACCCGCCACCGACTGCACTTGGGTCCATTCCCTGATTTGTGATAGTGAGGAACACTGAAGTTTTGGAATCAGCTACAAAAATGATGGTTTGTGTTCAATGATTCCACTGTGTCGGTAGTATTTTCTAAACTAGTCATTTTACAGTGATTTGTTTGTGTAGTACCATGATGAAACATGTATCACATATTTTGGATTACAATATTTAATGATTCTTTCCAACAACTACACAGTGATCTAAATTAATGTTCATATGGTGCTTTATGATTAGGGTGTCATAAGTTCCTGACTGGAGAAGTTTAAAATCACTATATCTACAATGTGTGGAATAAAGACATGTCACCATTATTCGCAGTAAATATATTTTCAAAGGTGCTATTGACATGACATTTTCACCAGATGTTGGTAACAACCCAATTAATCCATACCTACAAAGAACCAAAACAAATAAGCAATTGTAATTGTAAGGCTTTTATTTTTTATTGTTCCCCCTTAAAGATTTCAGTTTGTTTTTTGAATTGTTCACTTTATAGGTCACATTAAAGGTGGATACAGTGGATATGCTGTTTCAGTTTGTTTTTCAATTGAATTGTTCACTTTATAGGTCACATTAAAGGTGTATAAAGTTCTGACATGATTTATCTTTGTCTAATGTGTAGAATTGTTATTTATATATACAGTGGATATGTTGCTTGAAAGTATGTAAACCCCTTGAGGAGTTTTATTGTTGTTTTATTATTATTTTCATATTTTTCCATATATGAAATGTCAGGTTTATATTTATCAATTGCATATACTTGTTTCGAAGGAATTGTGTGAGTAGCCAAAAACCTGGCCTTTGATCAAGTCAAGTAGGTTACAGATTTAGGTAAAACACATTTGAGTGCTTAATTTGTCAAATAAGCAAACCAATCAAATGAGACATCCTTAAGAGAAGGGTTGGGCAACACAGATTAAAAGAGAGAGGAAACCAACCAAACTACTGTAGTGCCAAGGTGTACCCAGATCAACAATGCAGAGAGGAAAGGAGATATCTGAGGACATCAGGAAGAAGGGTTAGGGTATTGACAGCCAGTCTGGGGAATGCTATAAGACCTTTTCCAAAAGATTCCAGCTCCATCCATCTACTGTAAGACAAATCATTTCAAATGGAAGGCATTCAACATGACCACACTCTGCCTAGAAGTGGACGCTTATCAAGACAATCACCAAGAAGCACCAGAAGAATAATCAGGTAAAAAATCAGGTAAAAGCCTACCCATAGATCACCTCTAATGAGTTGCAGACCTCTCTGGCAGCATCTGGGGTACATGTGCATACAATCAGACGAAAATCGAATAGACATGACATTCATGGGAGGGTTGTTAGAAGGAAGCCTCTGCTCTCAAAGCTTCCCATTTCAACTTTGCCAGAGAGCACTTGGACAAACCAGAGGCCTTCTGGACGTCCATTCTCTGGACAGATGAATCCAAGATAGAATTATTTGGTTACCATCAAAACTGCTTTGTTTGGAAAAAAGCCAACACTGCATACCAAGAAAAGAACCCCCTCCCAACAGTAAAGCATGGTGGTGGAAAATGTGAAGGTCTGGGGCTGCTTTTCGGCTTCCGGACCTGGACGACTCAATATTATCCAGGGAAACATGAATACTCAGGCCTATCAACAAATTCTTGATCAGACATCAGTCAGAGAGTTGAAGCTGGGCCGAAAATGGGTTCTGCAACAAGACAACAACCCAAAGCATACCAGCAAAACTACCAAGGAATTGTTTAACTAAAGAGGATTCGTACTCTGGATTGGCCTAGTAAAAGTCTGGACCTCAATTCAAAAGAAATGTTGTGGCTAGACCTGAAGCGGGCGGTACATGCCAGAGGTCCCTCCAACCTCCCTCATCTGGCTGAGTTATGCAAAGAGAAGTGGACAAAAATCCCCAACAGCAGATGCGAGAGACTGGTCAGTGGTTACAGAAGACTTTTGGTTGAAGCAATGGCTGCAAAAGGAGGTGCCACAAGCTACTAACTAAAATGGTTCACGTACTTTTGCACATGTCACATTTTCAGTTTTTGTGAGATAAACCACTTTTGTTGAATAAATAATTAAAATACATAATTTGTCTTTGTTTGTGTCTATTATTTGTAAAGTCTGCTTTACAAATTGGTTTTTGGATGTACGTTTAAAAAAGTTATTATTATTAGGTTATTTTTGTACAAATACAATGACCATGTCTGGAGGGTTCACAAACTTTCAAGCAGCTCTGTATATATATATATATATATAAGGGTGGACCAAATAACAGAAACTGTCACGGCCGTAGTGCAGGTTGGAACCAAACGCATACATTTTGAGAAAGAACTGTGAATTTATTTAAACAACACAAACACGAACTATACAAGAAAAATAAAGGAGCTGTAAACTAGTTGCAAAGGTATAACGAAACCTAAAACAAAACTAAAATCTAAAAGGCACCTCTACATGACACATCCTGCCAGGACGTGACAGAATCCCCCTCACAGCGGCGGCGGCTCGGCCTCTGAGGCCAGGGGCACATAGTCCTTGGTGGCCCAGCACATGGGGCAGGCAATGGGGGACTGGCCCGTGGGGCAGGACACGGGGGACTGGCCAGTGGGGCAGGTGCCGGGAAAAAGGCGCGTCGAAGGGCAGGTGCCTGGACGAAGGCGTGTCGTGGGGCAGGTGCTGGGACGATGGTCACTCGTGGGGCAGGTGCCGGGACGACGGTCACTCGTGGAGCAGGTGCCGTGACGATGGTCACTCATGGAGCAGGTGCCGTGACGATGGTCACTGTGGAGCAGGTGCCGTGACGACGGTCACTCGTGGAGCAGGTGCCGTGACGATGGTCACTCGTGGAGCAGGTGCCGGGACGACGACTTATTGTGGAGCAGGTGCCGGGACTGCAGGCCGTCTAGAAGCACATGGGGTGCCGGCGGTATGCCGAGCAGGACCTGGGGCGACTGTGGTTTGCCGAGCAGGACCTGGGACGCTGGCAGGGCGACGAGCAGACGCATTGGCGGAGGCCGCTTGTGGGCCAGGCCCCTTCCCGGGGTGCCTGGCCAGCCCGCACCCCCACCAGGGTCAAGGCGGGAGCGCATGTCCAGCTTTGGCAGGAACATGCAGTCAGACTTCCTGGACCTCCCATCAGGTTCCAGCCATGGCACCCCAGGGGACCCTGTTAGCCCCGCCCCAGAAATTGTTTGGGGGGGCCCCTGAGGTGCAGCCGTGCTGGGTGCCGAGGTGACCCATGGAGCGAGGGTAAGAGGTGGATTTCTACACCCCCCAATAACACTCATGATCTGGGAGGTCCCAGTCTTCGTACTCTGCCCCTGAATCATCGGAGGAGTGGGAGTCTGATCCCCAATCTCTATTCCATGTATTCTCCCCTCTCCCCCGATGCTGCTCGCAAAATGTATCTGGTTCCGTTTTTTGGTGGTTTATTCTGTCACAGCCATTCTGCAGGTTGGAACCAAATGCATTAATTTTAAGAAAGAACACTGAATTTATTTAAACAACACAAACACGAACTATACACGAAAAATAAAGGAGCTGTAAACTAGCAGCAAATGTATACTGAAACCTAAAACAAATTGTGAATTAACTTATGAAAAGAACATGTAGCCACCACAGTACAACTAATAAAACAAACAAGAAATGAAAACGACCGCAAACTGAGGCATAACGCAAACAATAAACCACCCTGGGTGTGGACATTACTAAACTTAAGTAGGCTCCCCAATCAGAGACAACTGACAACAGCAGTCTCTGATTGGGGAGCCCTGAACAACAGCATAGAGGGGCCTTGAAACACCACATGAAAACCGACTGTAACTAAACCACAGTTGGGTCATTCTCATGAAATCCTGGTTTCAAAAATTTCAAACATGAAAATAAATAAATAAATATGTTCTTTTATTACATTGATAGCAATTTTTCTTTTAATGTTGTTCAACTGTCAGATCTTTTCTCGATTCCATGTAGTTTTCTTTTCCGATATCTGAAAGTGTAACATATATTCAGAATGTATTTTCTCTCTATAATAGAGCTATTGTAACTCTACAATCTAATGACGTCTGACTAATTACATTATAATTAAAAAAGTCCATCTTTATATCTTTTTATAGAGCCTATGATAACAACCAATGGGATTTAATTCAACAAAACTAACATAATAACAGCTACACATGACACAACTTGCTAATTGTTTTTTTTGACTCCTGAACGTTCTTTTTCCTTCCTCCTATATTCCTTGTAGAGTTTGAGATTGCTGTACATTTTGTCTCTATGCTTTTTTTAATCTTGCACATACAAATCAGCATAACCTCAGGTTTATGTTATTCAATTCAGTGGTAGATATGTACAGTGGAGGAAAAAAATATTTGATCCGGTGCTGATTTCGTATGTTTGCCCACTGACAAAACATTATCAGTCTATAATTTTAATGGTTGGTTTATTTGAACAGTGAGAGACAGATAGCAACAAACATATCCAGAAGAACACATTTCAAATATATTGTAAATTGATTTGCATTTTATGAATTACTATAAGTATTTGACCCCTTTGCAAAACATGACTTAGTACTTGGTGGCAAAACCCTTGGCAATCACAGAGGTCAGACGTTTGCCACCAAGTTTGCACACACCTCAGGAGGGATTTTGTCCCACCCCTCTTTGCAGATCCTCTCCAAGTCATTAAGGTTTCGAGGCTGACGTTTGGCAACTCGAACCTTCAGCTCCCTCCACAGATTTGCTATGGGATTAAGTCAGGAGACTGGCTAGGCCACTGCAGGACCTTAACATGCTTCATCTTGAGCCACTTCTTTGTTGCCTTGGCCGTGTGTTTTGGGTCATTGTCATGCTTGAATCCCCATCCATGACCCATTTTTAATGCCCTGGCAGAGGGAAGGAGGTTCATCAAGATTTGATGGAACATGGCTAAATCCATCATCCCTTTGCTGCAGTGAAGTTGTCCTGTCCCTTTAGCAGAAAAACACCCCCAAAGCATAATGTTTCCACTTCCATGTTTGACAATGGGGATGGTGTTCTTGGGGTCATAGGCAGCATTCCTCCTCCTCCAATCACACTGAGTTGATGCCAAGGAGCTCGCTTTTGGTCTCATCTGACCACAACACTTTCACCCAGTGCTCTTCTGAATCATTCAGATGTTCATTGGGAGACTTCAGATGAGCCAATGATGTAGTTGTGCTTTCTTGAGCAGGGTGACATTGCAGGGGCTGCAGGATTTCAGTAATTCCCAACATAGTGTGTTACCAATTATTTTCTTGGTGACTATGGTCCAAGCTGCCTTGAAATCATTGACAAGGTCCTCCCGTGTAGTTCTGGGCTGATTCCACACTGTTCTCATGATCATTGAAACTCCACGAGGTGAGATCTTGCATGGAGCTCCAGACCCAGGGAGATTGACAGTAATGTTTCTTCCATTTGTGAATAAAATGCTTGCCGATGGTCTTGTAGCCCATTCCAGCCTCCTGTAGGTCTACAATCTTGTCCCTGACATCCTTGGACAACTATCTGGTTTTGGCCATGATGGAGAGTTTGGAATCTGACTGATGTATTGCTTCTGTCGACAGGTGTCTTTTATACAGGTAACATGCTGAGATTAGGAGCACTCCTTTTAAGAGAGTGCTCCTAATCTCAGATCGTTACGTGTATACAAGACACCCCGGAGCCAGAAATCTTGCTGATTGATAGGGGATCAAGTTCTTATTTCACTGAGCAAAATGCAAATCAATTTATAACTTATTTGTAATGCTTTTTCTGCATTTCTTTTTTATTCTGTCTTACACTGTTTAAATAAACCTACCATTAAAATTATAGACTGCTCATTTCTTTGTCTGTGGGCCTTCTTCCACTGTGGGCTGCAAACAATACAATTCCCAGCAAAAACAGCGCTATCAGTTTGACATGTAAAAATTTTTAGGCTCCTGCCTAAAATAATTAAGAAAACCTAATCTAAAACAATAAATCACAAAATAAAGGACAAATTATCATTACTCATTACCGCAACAGACATCCCAGTGTAGCAGTGTATGAGGTGTGCATTGCGGAGGATGAGAGGAGCGAGCTTGTGTATTTAGCTAACAACGGAGAAGCCATTATGACTCTGCAAAAACGTTCCCATAAATCATGTTAGGAACGTATTTACCTTTGTATTGATAAAATATTAATCATCAAAGCTTTTTTTAAACAAGTAATATTTTATGTTGCGTTAATGAAAATCAGTTTTGTCGTGTATAGGAGAAGAAAAGAGAAGTTCATTGTAAAGTTTGAAAATATTTAACAGTTCATTGTAAAGTTTGAAAATATTTAAGAAACTTAGCTTACTTCTTGTAGCTTCTCTTCTTTGTGATGCATTATAACCAAATAAATACTTTTTTACAGAAACGTGAACAATGTTGCCAAAGGATGAGAATTGCATGGACACCATGTTTTACACCCCCAAAACATTATTTGAATATTAAACCGGTACATTCAGTATGCTTTGCTTCATTGCAAGACGTGATATACAATATGCATTTAGTTTCTTTGTGAATATTTCTTTGTTTATACAATCTAAAATTCCATCAAAGATCCATTAAAATTAATCTGGACGCATTGCGGTGTCTCTGTGTAGGTATGTAGGGAGTATAGTAGTACTGATCTAAGATCAGGTCCGCTGTTCCAGTAATATTATTATTTATTACTGCAATAGCAAGCTATATAGCAGCTAACTTTGATCTAAACTTCGGATTTGGATTGATATTACCTTGTGGCGGCTGCTCCGCGTAACGCTGCTTACCGTCGTCCTCTCCAACGGTCCACCTCACCCGCGTATTAACTACCGTCAGAAGATGGCAGCAGCGCTGCGCACACACCCCACACACACACCCCACAAACCCCACACACACATCATTAGTTATTAGCTCACCTATTTAAGTTCTGTGTGTGTTTATGCCCGTCACGGGTTGTTGTTTATGAAAAGTGCTGTTCGTCATGCTTCTTTTAAATGAATCACCAAACTGAAGATTTTGTTTCTTTTATTTTTGCCTCAGTATCCTACCCGCACATCACATACCTAAAGTATACTAAAACACTAAAAATTGATTAGAAGCATGTGAGCATAAGGGGTTGCAAATTCCGATTTCATCGCTGTACAAAATTATTTGCTGTGCATTTGGCCTGACAGAATATAATATATATATATATATTGGGATTTAAAAATGTCCCCATCATAAAATAATCACTCTCTACTCCTCTGTGGTACAGTGTTCAACATGTTGATGATTTTGGAGTTGGAAAATGGCTTTCAATTAGCAGTACATAGACCCTTGAATCCCCTCACTAAACATTTTCTGATACTCTTTTATTTCCTCTGGGTTGAGTGAACTGAAAAGCTCCTGAATGTTTCTATTCTATCCATATGCAGTAGTGGAGAAAGGAACAAGTGTCAAATGTAGCCAGTGTTAAACACACTCTCATGATGGTCCTCAGCGTATCCAGGAGAACAGCTTAGTGCTGTTGCACACCCAAGTTGATTCTGTTGATCATATTTTTTTAATTAGCCTCCTATGCAGGTCCACAATATACAAGGTACTAAAACAAGCATATGGAATACATTATTACATACTAATAGCCTCTCAATTGTATCATTAACTGTCACTGACACATCAGGTTAAACAACTTACCTGTGACAAGTGACACTGTTCCCTGACACTGATTGCAAAATAAGCTGCAGATCTGGTAATGTCAGGTCTGGTTAAGGACACCAGCTTCTTCCTTTATTTAATCATATTTACAAATAAGAACACAAATATGTAATATTCTACTGCAGACTGACAATTCCATTGAAGTAGCCCACCCTTATTCATTCTAACTTACCACTCGATCACTATTGTAAGAATGAGTGTTCAGACTGCTATGTTTCAGGTTGAGTGACGAGGCGTTACTTCCACAGAGCTGGAAGTAGAGAAAAGGTCTGTATTCATTGATGAACAAACTCCAAAAAGGGGCTAGTTGATCATACTGCATGAGCGACAGTACAGCATTAACAAAAATAATAAAAATATAAACAGTAATAAGCAAAAAAAACAGTAGACAACCTTCCCGGAGACAAGACGGTAGACTGCCTGCCTGAGGACAGGGCAGTAGGCAACCTACCAGAGGAAAAGACAGTAGGCTACCTTCCCAGAGACGAGACAGTAGACAACCTACCAGAGGACAATACAGCAGACTACCTTTCAGAGGACAGGGCAGTAGGCAACCTACCAGAGGAAAAGATAGTAGCCTACCTACTAGACGACAGGACAGTAGACTACCTTCCAGAGGACAGGACAGTTGGCTACTTTCCCAGGAACAAGACAGTATGCTACCTTCCTAGGAACAAGACAGTAGACTACTTACCAGAGGACAGGACAGTAGACTACCTACAGAGAACAGGACAGTAGGCAACCTACCAGAGGACAAGACAGTACGCTACCTTCCCAAGAACAAGACAGTACGCTACCTTCCCAGGAACAAGACATTCGACTACTTACCAGAGGACAGGATAGACAGACTACCTATCAGAGGACAAGACATTCGACTACCTATTGGCCCTAAGCAACATTTGATTTGGGGACCCACTCTCCCTTATAGATCCTGTGCTCACAAGCTGATGGGGGCCCGAAGCGACCGTTTATGTTGCTTAGGGACGGCCCTCCTCATCAGAATGTGTGCAACTAGAACGACTTGTCCGACCAGGTACAGACTAGGTTCCTGTTTGTCACATGACTAAACATGATTACTGTCAGGTACAGATGTCAGAGGGACAGGAGGGAACACACAGTAACACACAGTGCAGCTGAACAGGGAAACTACATACTTCATGGTGAGTACTAGACATTCATGGTTATGGACATTAGTAGTACAGAGTCAGTAATCCGAAGGTAATGATTTTGTACTGAGGAGGAGAAATAAGGACCTTTAGGTTCCAGTAGATATGAATTGGTCATCAAAACTTTGTCTCAATGCATTCACAGCGGTGCTGAAACAATATAGTCAAGATACAAATTTCTATTGTTGTTAATTGAAAAGAACAAAATGTCTCTAACGATAATGGTAAAACCAATAGCACATAAGGAGAGTATTCGGAAGTTTCTCAACTTCATGGAATGTTGAGTAAAAAACAATAGTATTTCCTCATTCAACTAAACCATGGAATGGAATGCAGCATAGTGAATTTTACTGATACTGTAAGCAGACTACCACACTTAATTTATGAAGGCTGAAAGTAATGTGACACTAGTAAATGTACTTTATTGATCACTGTACATTCCATATGGAAGATAAATTAGCAAAATCATGTAATAAAAACAATATAATAATAGACCTGTTTTAATAGGTACATGTCCTCATGTTGTATGTTGTGTGTTAGGCTAAACATTTTCAAGCAGCACTGTATATAAGGTGGGGAGAACAAGTATTTGATACACAGCTGATTTTGCAGGTTTTCCTACTTACAAAGTATGTAGAGGTCTGTCATTTTTATCATAGGTACATTTCAACTCTGAGAGACGGAATCTAAAACAAAAATCCAGAAAATCACATTGTATGATTTTTAAGTAATTAGTTTGCATTTTATTGCATGACATAAGTATTTGATACATCAAAAAAGCAGAACTTAATACTTGGTATAGAAACCTTTGTTTGCAATTACAGAGATCATACGTTTCCGGTAGTTCTTGACTAGGTGTGCACACACTGCAGCAAGGATTTTGGCCCACTCCTCCATACAGACCTTCTCCAGATCCTCCAGGTTTCGGGGCTGTTTCTGGGCAATATGGACTTTCATCTCCCTCCAAAGATTTTCTATTGAGTTCAGGTCTGGAGACTGGCTAGGCCACTCCAGGACCTTGAGAGGCTTCTTACGTCATGCATTAAAATGCAAATTAATTACTTAAAAATCATACAATGTGATTTTCTGAATTTTTGTTTTAAATTCCATCTCTCACAGTTTAAGTGTACATATGATAAAAGACCTCTACATGCTTTGTAAGTAGGAAAACCTGCAAAATCAGCAGTGTATCAAATACTTGTTCTCCCCACTGCATATAAGGACCAAATAACAGAAAGCATTTTGTAATTTCTGACACGTTTCCTTTCTAAATGCTTGAAACAAAATACATATTTTTCAAAAATGATCTACAGTTGGCAAAAAAGGTTTGGCCTCTAGAAGCTGTATTCACATGTAATGTGTTTGTAATCAGAAGCTGTACTCACAGAGCCATTCACATGTAATTTGTCTGTAATCAGATGCTGTACTCACAGAGACGTTCACATGTATTGTGTCAATAATCAGAAGCTGGACTTACAGAGATGTTTACACTTATGTATATCTCAATGGCTTGAAGTTTGTTAGATGACTTAGGCATTATTCAAGCCTGCCAGAGGAGAAGTGTTTCTGAGCCTTTCTACCTGCCCCTCAGTCACTGTTTTTTGCACAACTCACTAGCCGATGTAGGCTGTATTATGGGTATTGTGACTTTGACACTGTGTGGGATAGGTGTTGTGAGTCTTTCACACCTTGTGTGTGACAGGAGTTGTGGGTATTTCACACTGCTAGATCATTTGAGCAAGGCTGACATTCACCAAGTGCTGCATATATTCTGCTTAATCCAAATTAAAATATACAACAATGCAAATCACCAATAGTGGAAGACGAGTCTGAGTTCTCAGTCAGAGTCACTGTTGGTTGAGTCCAAGTCGAGTCACAAGTCATCATAAGCAAGACTTGAGTCTGACTTGAGTCTGACTCCTGGAATGATCCAGGATCAGTTAAGACTTAAATAATTACAACTAATATTACAGTGACAGTGGGACCTTATCTTAGATAAGTACTACTATTCTCCCTACAGCCGTGCCAAACGTTTTGAGATTTACACAAGTATTGGTTTACACAAAGTTTGCAGCTGCAGTGTTTTTTTTTATCCATATGTCAGATGTTTCTATGATATGCAGAAGTATAGTTACAATATAGCAAAAGCTATTATTGATAATTACATTAAGTACATGCAAATAGTCAATATTTGCAGGGTGGACCCTTCTTCAAAACCTCTGCAGTTTGCCCTGGCATGCTGACACTTAGCTTCTGAGCCACATCCTGACTGATGGCAGCCCCTTCTTGCATAATCAATGCTTGGAATTTGTCAGAATGTTTTTGGTCCACCCGCCTCTTGAGGATTAACCACAAGTTCTCAGCGGGATTCATGTCTGGGGAGTTTCCTGGCCAAAATGTTGATGCTTTGTTCCCAGAGCCACTTAGTTATCACCTTTGCTCTATGGCAAGGTGCTCCATCATGCTGGAATAGGCATCACCAAACTGTTCTTGCATGGTTGGGAGAAGTTGCACTCGGAGGATGTTTTTGTACTATACTGTTTTGGTACTCTATCATGTGAAGCCCTTTTTGTGCAAAGTAATGATGACTGCACACGTTTCCTTGCAGGTAACCGTGGTTAACAGAGGAAGAACACTGATTTCTTTTAAAACTTCCAGTGTCAGGGTTCCACCCTGACTCGGCTCAGCTCTGGTCCTAGCACCCCCTTCTAGCAGCCTTGAGTTTCTGAAAATTCATATTTGTGTTATTCTCAAAACTCACACCGACACAAATGTCTTCCTTTAAATCCATGTTCTGTATTCTGTACAGTGGAGAAAACTATTTCATCCCTGCTGTTTTTGTATGTTTTACAAAGAAATGATCAGTCTATAATGTTAATGGTAGGTCCATTTGAACAGTGAGAGGCAGAATAAAAAAGAAAATCCAGAAAAACGCATTTCAAATAAATTCTAGATTGATTAGCATTTTACTCAGTGAAATAGGTATTTTACCCCTTTGCAAAACAAGACTTAGTACTTGGTGGCTAAACTCTTGTTGGCAATCAGAGAGGTCAGACATTTCTTGTAGTTGGCCACCAGGTTTGCACGCTTCTCCACCAGGTTTGCACGGGATTTTGTGCCACTTATCTTTGCAGATTCTCTCCAAGTCATTAAGGTTTGGAGGCTGATGCCTGGCAACTCAAACCTTCATCTCCCTCCACAGATTTCCTATGGGATAAAGTCAGGAGACTGGCTAGGCCACTCCAGGACCTTAATGTGCTTCTTCTTGAGCCACTCCTTTGTTGCCTTGGCTGTGTGTTTTGGGTCATTGTCATGCTGGTTTACCCATCCAAGACCCATTTATAATGCCCTGGCTGAGGGAAGGAGGTTCTCACCCAAGATTTGACGGTACATGGCCCATCCATCGTCCCTTTGATGCAGTGAAGTTGTCCTGTTCACTTAGCAGAAAAACACCTCCAAAGCGTAATGTTTCCACCTTCTATTCCTCCTCCTCAAAACACGGCGAGTTGAGTTGATGCCAAAGAGTTCGATATTGGTCTCATCTGACCACAACACTTTCACCTAGTTTTCCTCTGAATCATTCAAGAGTTCATTGGCAAACTTCAGACGGGCCTTTACATGTGCTTTCTTGAGCAGAGGGACCTTGCGGGCGCTGCTGGATTTCAGTCCTTCACGGCGTAATGTGTTAACAATTGTTTTCTTAGTAACTATGGTCCCTTCCCCCAAAGGGGCCGAGGGGCATTGCGAATGACCCTTTCCTGGCCACATTCTTATAGATGAAAGAACAAATACAATGGTGGCAACAACAGATTGTCAAACGGTCACAGGACTTATTATAGATAGGTGTCACAAACCAAAAAATACTAGATTCACCTTACTTCCTAAATACCAGTACTATTCTCATCAAGCTTAATCCTTAACTATAAATATACAGTGTACAATATATTAATGCATTAGTTAAGTAAAATCACCCCAACATTCCGCCCATTAAGATTAAACATAATGCCATTTTACTTACAGTCAAACTCACAGTCAAATATCACCTAAAACATCAGGCTGTTACAAACAGGACAACAATATAATTTCAACAAATATCTGGTTACTCGATAGCATGCGTCTGACCATTACCTGTGTTGTAACCTTGGAAGTAAATATTTTTTATTAAACAGGACAATAACAAAACACAAGCAAACAAAAGGCAACAGAATTACAGTTGTCAACCACTTGTATATTGTCTTTCCCCAGTTACCAATCATAGAAGATGAACTGTATGAAGCGCTTCAGTTCCTTTATTCGTTTTTTTGACAAAATTGATTACATTTTGCAGTGCATCAGATTTAAAAGTACAACACACGTACCCCACCAAACATGATCTATTGACATTCTATTTTGCATAGCAACTGAACAGGTTTCACCCAGCTTTTTGCCTATGGCTACAATTGTGACTGTGGCCAAATACAAGTGTATCTTTAACACATTTATCTCTTACTGTTAGGCCATCTGGCGACCTTGAGTGCGATGTTTTGGCTTGTTCTGCTCCTCTCGCTCCTGGGCTCT
>JACXGK010009502.1:0-10100 GCA_016801125.1 Novumbra hubbsi
TATTCTAGGTCTATACCATTTGGGTCTGTATTCTAGGTCTATACCATTTGGGTCTGTATTCTAGGTCTATACCATTTGGGTCTGTATTCTAGGTCTATACCATTTGGGTCTGTATTCTAGGTCTATACCATTTGGGTCTGTATTCTAGGTCTATACCATTTGGGTATTCTAGGTCTATACCATTTGGGTCTTCTAGGTGTGTACCTTGTGTCTCCACCATGTCTCTCTTCTTGGTGCTGGCCTTGCTGTTGCTGTCACAGCTGATGTGATAGAAGGTAAACAGCAGATGGTGTTTCTCATTGAGTTGTGTGGGCAGCTCCATCTTAAACTGTGTGACAGGAATCCAAACACACACCCTCAGGGTCAGCACCTAGACATGCAGCCCTGAATCCTTTGTTCATTTATCATGAGCCTAGCTGTCAGGAACGGCCTATTCCAACAACTCACCTCATCATAAAACTCGGGGCTGTGCTGGTGGTGTAGTACTGCAGCAAAGGCCGTTTTGGTAAACAGGGGACCTCCTGGCCGACTATAGATGCACTGTGGGTAATAATAACTGTGTTTACTCCCGGAGTGAAGGCTGTTCCTCGACTACCACATGACACAGTGGGTAATAATAACTGTGTTTACTCCCTGAGTGAAGGCTGTTCCTCCACTACCACATGACACAGTGGGTAATAATAGCTGTGTTTACTCCCTGAGTGAAGGCTGTTCCTCCACTACCACATGACACAGTGGGTAATATTAACTGTTTACTCCCAGAGTGAAGCCAGGAGGACAGATGAGAAGAAGCTTACTTGGAGCGAGACAGCATCCTCCTCGTCAGAGTCCTTGAACTCCATGCAGACAGCTACGTTTCTAGCCTGAGGACAGGGCACACAGAACAAAGTCGATGTAGTTGGAGATGCTAACTGGAACATGTTTCTACTGTAGAGTTATGAGCAAATATTCTCTCAGGTATGGAAGGCTAGACAACTTATGAGTACCTTAGCACTACTATATGGTCCTTCTAACGACATTGTACCAAATTGATAAGTTCAGCAACGTACAGATTCATAAATGTGCTATAAATGTCCAGCGCATCGTCATCATACATTCAGTTAAGTCAACGTTTAAGACTGTACCTTCGTGAAGGATTTTTGGCTGTCGTACTTCAGGTGATTAGGATATACATAGAGGTGATTGCTGTAGGTGGTGAAGGGCTGCGAGCACTTGGCTATGTAGGGAACAAACTCCTCCACTTCAAAGAGGATTTTGGTCTTCTCACTGCTCTCAAAAGTCTTTACAGGAATGTAGGATGAGGTAACACAATCTACAAACACAGGAGGAAATAAAAAGCAGAAAAATAAAAGACCAATATGACGGGAAGCTTTCATGTTCCCAATGAGTGTTGGCTTTGGAGGGCTTACTTGTCAAATCAGGGGCAACATTGTCAATGGTAACGTCTAGGTTTCCTAAGATTACAGGGAGCTTGGCCATCTTCTCTGGCCTAAGGAGGAGAAGCAAAAATAAACAGTGGTCAATGCCTTTGTTATCATCTACCTAAGAGGACATGATGGAAAGCACGCAAGATGCCTGGAAACGTCCATGTGAACAGTCAAACTGATGAGAAGAACCAAATATTGGTAAAGGTGAGAAAACATCTTCAGCTCAGGCTTTCATTGTCAAAGGGAATCTCTCAAGGTGGTCTATTTAGCCAAGAGGACCATATTTGGGACTCAGATTCCCTGTGGTTTTAACACTTTCATCATTCAGACCAAGCATGATTAATTTCAATAATATCCATACGGTAAGATGTGCTTCTAGAAAAATAACATTGTTAGCACAGACCACAGTTGCTGTTGAACTACTTACTTTCTGAAGTCAATCAGCAGTTTTAACATGTCATCGTTGGACAGCTTGTTGCTGTCCTGCCTGTAGATGGCAGAGAATCTGGCACTTTTGTCCAGCGTCCCCGATGCATCTTTGAATAGAGGCCTGCGAGAAAGCACAGGCAAATAAAAACAGCTTGGTTAGCAGCGGTTCACTGTGCAAAGCACTGCTGATGTTCCTGTCAGGGTTTCCTCCCCCCCAGTCTATGCTTGACCTTCAGTGCTCTCACACTTCCTGTATGAGCTGATCGCTAACAGAAGTGGAGTACGCAATATTTCCCTTTGGAAAGTCACATCGTATCCTCTTTCCAGGCACCATGGGTAACGTTTCTACAACTCATTGATGAGTAATATCTTTACCAGTGCCAGAAAAGACATAGGAAATTAACTGCCTACATTGTACCTGGGAATAATCTTGGTGCCATTTGATATATTTTCAAATTCTTTCCTTTCAAGGGACGCCACAGTATGCAAGAAATATTTAAATATTTAGCAGACCCTTTTTTTTAAGAACGATCCAGGGCCTCAAATCATATATTGCTATCCTGCAGGGTAATGCATTGTTACATAGGCTTCTAAATCAGACATCCGTTCGGGTTAGGTCAGTGCACAAACAGTACCTGGCAGCCCAAGCAAACGGCATCCTGTAATGACCCAACCGGCTGCAGGCCAACTTGGCATTTTTCAAGACCTTCTGTGCCACCTGGTGGGAAAGATCAGAAGAGTGAGTGGAGGCCACAGAGATGGACGCAGAAAACCTCTCAGATGAAGCCCGGTTTGGCAGGAAAATAAAGGCTTTAATCGAGAGCAGTCAACTGGGGCCAACTCAGTCGTGACACGTCACAACACGATCAGAACGGGTCAGCACACTGAGTACCAGCGCGGGGCCACAAACACGCTTGAATGGAGCTGCCCCACCCTTACAGATGCCATGACGGTGACTGTATGGCAACATCTACGTTTCTGACCCAAGCCCAAACAATAGACAGGGCTGATGGCCAGCACATCAGCCTCCCGGCATTTCCTACCGAGTTTCGGTCTGAGAGCCAATCTCCGTGCCCGCCCAAAACACACACGGACACACACACAAACACGCGCACACACAAACACCCTGAAAATAGTCCCTAATGCATTTTAGATTTTCTCTCTTGAATCCAATTACTGCTCATTTTACCCTCTTAAGAGATCATAACCAGATTTGTACAGCCAAAACCAATGCTTGTTCAGTGTTATTGTACAGGCCAGCACTCACGACATGGCCGATTTTATTGTTTATTATGTGGATTAATCTAGTGGAATTTGCTGAGCGTGGGGGAATTTAGTATTTTGCAATTGAGCATTTTTCCCGAAGGCGAGGACTGGTACAAAGCGTACTTTGGTTGAGTCTGAGCTCTTCATGTAGGGTTCAGCGCAGTGGGTGATTCCTCCCTGAAGGACCTTCTCAATGCGAGCTACCAGGAAGATATCCGGGTGCGGACATGTTACAGAGAACACTCCCTGTGGAGAGAGAAACAGTGTGAGGGGAACCTAACCACCTAAATGGTCCGTTAACATTTTTAGGGGTTCAACAGTTTACGCGTGGTGTAACTGTCCAAACGTTCTGTTGGCGATTCATGCCTGTGATGTCTCTTCACCTGTCTGGGGTACTGCATCGCCCCCTCAGGCAGGCCCTGGACCCCCCTCTGTGCCCCCAGCATAGCCTCCCCACCCCCGTTCATATACTGGCTGCTGGGATTGGCCACCAGCTGCCTGACAGAGGGGTGGTTCAGGTCCACATGGAAGTCGGATGAGATCTTCCTACAGTTCTGGATGTCAAACAGTGACAGGGTCACATAGAAGGGCTCCACCTGGAAATTGAGTTGGGAAAAGTTCTTAGTGGGTGAATGACTCAATAAACAGTCCTGCAGACGCTTAGCTATTACTCTGTATCAGAGTGAACAATGCAGTGGTGACGAAATGTTCATGTTCATTAGTTTCACAAAGGACTGTCTCTGTCGGTTGGTCTCTATTACTGGTTGTCTGCATCATTATCAGGTGGTCTGCATCACTGTGAGCGGGTCTGTTTTCTGTGTCTGGTGGTCTGTTATTCTATCTGGTGGTCTGTATCTCTGTCTCATACAGGTCTGTATCTTTGTCGGTTCATATGTAGCTTTTTCCTTGACAGGTGGTCTGTGTATCTCTGTCTGTCAAGTGGTTTGTGTAACTCTGAGAATAAACACATGGCACATTAATATGACTGTAAAAAGACAACATGGACTCATAAAGGGAGAACTGGCTAACATTTGTTGTTGGTCCTTCTTCGTTCTCTGCTACACAGCTTTGCAGGTTGAAGGCCAGATCATTGCAATTGACCAAAATACGCTTGCCAAACTTCTCCTCAAACGGCTTTATTTCCGGTTCGATGCCTGAGAAGTCAAGTTTCTGTAGAGAGGAAAATAGTAACGTTATTGATGAAATCCTCGTTTGCAGTCATGGGGATGGTAAAACGACTTTCTGAAAACTTCAAATTACTAACCTGTGTGTCAGGGTCCAAGGTGAACAGTTTCAATCTGGTTTCATTTCTCATTTTAGATTCAATATCTCTTGCACTCTGGGGACAAGATAATAATTATTTTTTTATTAAAAAAACAGACCACAACCTTCCTTATGTCTAATAAGGAAGGTAAAAAAAAAAAAATTCATTTTGAACTGCTTTCAGAATTTGTGACCATCTACAGTTAAGGTTCCCCATTAAGTGCTGATCAGATGGTAAAGACAGGTGGTGCCTCTAATATTACCACAAATCAAGCACTCTGCCAGACGTTTGCTTTGCTAACTAACTGCTACCATCCGTTTTCATGCACATTTGGCTAATCTATAAGGCAACTGCTCCTCAGGGCTAACATATGGACATGGTGCTTCTAGAAGCCAGTCATATGTCCACCTCCCAACACTGGGTTGTTACTAGAAACCCAACCATTAAAGCCTGTCCAAGCACTGAGTGCTTCGGCAAACGGCCATGGAAATCTCATTCTGTAGATTCCCGCTATGGGAAAGTAACATGTTGGTTACTCTCCTGCCTTGGTCGCTTTTCAAAACAGCTGCAATTTGTCTCACTAGTTCAGAAATAATGTTTGAAACGGCATGTGTCCCTAAACACAATCAACGAGTTAAACCAATGCGTTAGGGACAGAAATCCTCTCAGAAATCCGCTCTGAAAATCCTGACTGACTACCTGGCTTCTCACATCCTCCCACAACTTAATGGTGTCTTGACTGCCTCAGGTGAATAGGGCCTACCTGAAAGCTGTCCATGCTCCCCAACGAACTATCTGCCTTTCCCAGCTCATCATCTGCAACAGAAAAGTCACGTATTGGAAACAGAGCGCAAAAACTCCACTTTATTATTGGTTACAACTCCATTACCAAACACAGTCTTTAAATCGCACACACTAACCCACAAGTAAACAGTCCCTCAGACAGACAGAGATACTGAGCAGGCCTGGGATCAGACCGTAGAGCCCCTGTGGCTGTTACAGGTTTGTTTTCTCTCTAGGAGAGCGCGATTAATAAAAGCATAGGGGTTACGGCGATTAGCAGGGCTCTTTGTGCAGACACACTCATGGCTCTTTCCCGAGGTTCAGGCCTCAGATCAGACAGGAGGCGAGGATTAAAAACCTGGGTGGTCCCATAGCAGCAGCCCCATTACCAGAGACCAGGAGAGCGAATGTCGGGGGGATGTAAACACAGAATCCACGTGGTCACGTGTTCTGTGCCACATACGCTGCCTTCACACAGGCAGGCAATCACCCCTCCCCTTTCCTTTCACCAGAGCTTTCTCAGCCTGGTCAAGACCAGTAAGTGGAAAACAAGATCAGAATTAGGCTGGCTTTGTTAACGCAGCAAGCTCATAGGTGTTAAAGTAATCCAGTTTTTTCTTTAATTGGCCCTGATTTGACAGTAAGTTGTTTTTTGAATTACTCCTCTGATTAGTTAGAGAAAACCTAGTTGTGGTGACATTCTTTTGTGCAATACGCATCATTTTGACATCACATGAACAACATTCCACTAGAGTTCTATGCACGGTTTCACAAAAGAAAACAGTTGCTGAGAAACACTGCATTAAATAGAGGCATGATTAGCAGGAACTCTTAGCTGCCCCATCTAAGGCCAGTAGCAAAAACAGATAAAACAGCACCTACTAGTGAGGAAACTGTGAAGAGGCATGACGGTGAACAGGCATTCTTAGATAGTATTAATTGTATCTGTATTGTAAATTATTTGCTATGGTGCATATTTATAATGTATATTCTGCTGTATGTTTAAACTGCAGAAGAAGTAATTGTTGCTTTGGCTAATGGGGTCTTAATAAAATACATCATTAAGGGTTTCGACTTATTTACACTCTACCTTCCCCCAGTCTGACAGTTCAGAAGTCAACCCTGAGACGTTTTATTTGTATTACAGACCCTTTGAAAGGCAATTTCTCCTTGCAAGGATTTTGTTGGAAGAAAGGTGGAGAGGTATAACAGAATTCACAAACGAAAATCAAAAGCCTGTCTTTTGCTTAGCCCTTAACTCCCTTCCAGTAAACCCTGAAAACCCATTTGAGCATTCACGCAGGCAGACAAACAGGAACACCCACATACTCCTGACCCACCATCGTGGATGTCCCCGTTCCTCTTCTCCTGCATGGCGATCTCAAAACTGCTGTGCAGTATCTTGTTGAGTGTGTTGATCCAGTCCTCCATCTCTCCCTCACTGTCAGCAGCCAGCAGGTAGGTGCTCTTATCCTGCATCTTCAGCTCAAAGGCAAAGCGCCGCACCTTGTTGTTCTGTAGCCGACACAGACGAGAGAGAACAGGACACAGGACATCATGTTTAGGAGATGCTACAGCACAGGACATCATGTTTAGGAGATGCTAGAGCACAGAACATCATGTTCAGGAGATGCTAGAGCACATAACATCATGTTTAGGAGATGCTAGAGCACAGAACATCATGTTTAGGATATGCTAGAGCACAGGACATCATGTTTAGGATATGCTAGAGCACAGGACATCATGTTTAGGATATGCTAGAGCACAGGACATCATGTTTAGGAGATGCTAGAGCACAGGACATTTAGGAATAATTATGACAAATAATCAACATCAAGCATGCCATCCACAAAAAGCAGAAACAGCCTTACTCGAGTTGACGCTTTAAAAAAAAAACAGTTTGTGCAGGTCAAGTGAGTGTTGAGTTTTTTACAGTCCAGAAAACAAATGCCCAACTGTGAATCCAAAAGGTCCAATGAGAACATCCAGATCCACTATTCAAAGTTAACATCCAAAGATGTTGTCGAGTTTTCAGAAGGCGGTTGCCGATTAATGCTTCGTTTCATAGCTCTTTGAACAATACATTACTGAAAACAAGTTGTGTACTCTCCCTCATTGAAAATAGATACATTTACCATGCCTAGAGTGATTCAAAAATGCCAGGATCGTCTGTCTCAATTCCTTTGCTTATTTACTAAAAGAAAAGAAAACTTGGAAAAGCTAACGGTATGTGTACATATTGACAACGATAGAGTCATCGCCCAAATAGCCTGAAGCTCTACCAAAGCTTCAAGGAATTTTTCATGGTTATAGAGAGACATGAGGGAAGAAAAAGACATTAGTGTAATAAAAGTGTCCAGGGTGCTAGGATGAAAGTATTTCCATATGCGTACTTCAGCATAGTGCTGCCAGGACTGGAGCTGAGCTCTTATAAAGGGACCGTATCAGCTGAGGGGAGTTTGTCTGCAGCGCTGGAGTTAACCTTTGACCCCCAATCAGCCCAGAACGGTGTGATGTCACTGTCTCAGACGGGCCTTGGGAATGTCTTGATTACACACAGCCCACCTCCGAATGCAGGTGAATCCATCTGTCGCCATAAACTAACCAATGTGGCAGAACGACGTTGCACAGCCATTCTCTGTGTCTTTCTAACTCAAATGGCTATTTGCCAGGCAGAGAATTCTGCTGTGGACTAAACTGCGATCCCCAAAACACAGCCTTATCATTTCTACATGAATCACAGACTCAGTTTGTCATGAGTGGGAGGTCGAGTGCAGCCCTGCGTAAACATCTGGCTATTCTTCAGTTCACCAGGGTTTCTATTTTAGCCTGCGAACAGGGAGGTAAAAGGGAGGAAGTGTTGCTCCGGGGTGATTTGGACAAGACTTCTTTGACAAGTGACAAATAGCCATGGTTATTAGGGAGGGGAAGACCTTATTTTGTTGTAAAATTTCTACATTAAATATAACCCCTGCTGGGCTATATTCAATAATGTGGCTCCACCCTTGCAACTGCAAGAACATACTTGACTGCAAATGAGCCAAGTATGCAGGTAGCAAGGTGTTCATCACGCAAAGCCCTGGGCAACGTGACTTCACACACAAGGCAAGAGGAGAGGGGGATCTTGGATCCCTCTACCGGTTCTCTCGTCATGGAAACTGTGAGGAGTGCTGGGAAGAGAGGAGTGATGGGGCTGAAAGGGAGAGGCTGGCCAACCGCAGGGCACCCCAGGACACCAGACCTCAGGTCAGATTCTCCGGAGGAGGTCCAAGTGAGAGATGGGCTCACAAGGTGGAAGACCTGATATGTTACACAAGGTAAAACCCCCGGTATGTTTGTGCACACGCAAGCAATTTGTGTAAGTATTCCTCTGTGTGTGTGGGTGGGTGTGGGTTGGCCTTTCATAAAAGAGCACGGTGAAGCGTGCTGAAGCAACAGGGGAGCATGAAGTCACTCCACATGTCAATAATTGCAGAGTTAATCAACAGCAGATCTCCTTGCAGGACCAGTTGTTGAGATTCATAATTAGCGGCGTTATCTCGGCCATGTAACGACAAACTGAATGACAGACCGGTCCAGTGCGGAGGGGAAGGCTGACCTTCACAGCTGACTAGAAACCTTTCACTTTATTTACTGTCAGAAGCAGCCATCTGGCTGAACTTCAAGAGTCCGAGGAAAACCACTATATACTGTGGACCTATGACAGAGGTTCTAAAAAGAACAGATATAATCTTTAATCTGTTTTAAGTATGAAGAGGACTGAGTGGCACAGTGTTTATGAAGGGGTTGGGAATACTACGTGAGGGCAGGGACAGCACATATTGTATACTCAAGTGTCCTCCCCACCTCCCGCATCCCTCGATACAAAGTACACACTCACCTCCACTCCCACAATCCTAGGGGAACCCTCCATCTCCTTTGGCCCAAAACTGCCCCCTTACGTGGGCATGGAGGCCCCAGCAGAACTCTGATCACTCCTTTTCTTAAATTATCTGGTTATTGTCAGCCGAATGCTTAGTGGATGAAGACCGTTTCCATCCATTTGTGTGCTGAAGACATAATATTGACGCTTCCAGTCCGTCTTGGGACTGGGAGATATGCGCCTGCTAGCTCCAGCATGTGGAATTGATCGCTAGCCTGCTGCGAAGTGCATGGTAGTATGACATCTGCATTCACCACGCTTCAGTCAGCAGTAAATGATGAGGGAGGACGAGACTGGAGAGCTCTGGTTTCAGCCCATTGACAGGGGGAAGGGTCTTATGCTTTTTGCCTCATTGTTCCCCTGCTGCTAGCTTTAACTTTTACTGAACATACAACATTGTTAACTAGCACACGGGTAGAAATAGTTTAGGAAGTTAATATGTTGGAAGTGAAACATGCCAGGCAGAATGACCCCACAGAATGTAATACGCGGATTTATGTTGTGGACATCGCCACACACAGTCCATTAAAATACCTGAACAACACCCATACAGGAGTCCAGGAAGATGGTTCCTTTGGGTTCTTTGGAGATCTTCTCATCCTTGTAGAAGTTCAGGTTGTAAGAACCATCCCCCAGCTGCGTTAGGTGGAAATACCTCCTCTTGAAAGACTGGATAGAGTTTTAAAACAATATAAAATGGATATTATCAGAATACAACAAGCAAGATTCGTGCACATTTACGTATCAACATCCCTTCGTCATTGGAAACACTGACAATAGATTTTTATCATGACATCTAGTACACGGTGATGTGCTTCCTCAGAGAGAGATAGGGACGCCCACATCGTTAGGATGACACTCACCCTCATGGTGACACTGATGGCACTGTTCATGTTGCCTTTGTACAGCCAGCCATGCTTGGTGATCCCGCCTTTCTGGGAACCTAGGGAGGCTGTGTCCTGGAGGACACATGGATAATACAAACTAAATACCACGAGGAATATAGACA
>JACXGK010009503.1:0-19950 GCA_016801125.1 Novumbra hubbsi
CGGTTATGGTACCGTGGTTCTGCGCTAGTCACACCGGTTATGGTACCGTGGTTCTGCGCTAGTCACAGTCAAAAATGTATATAACAAATAAGACTCAAACATATCAAAAAGAAGTCACAAAGACAAATAGAAACAAGTTGTAATATATAAACACAAATAAAATAAGATCACTTTTCTTTACCCTATTGCTGAAAAAAAGATCACAGATGTCTCATCATCCTGGCCAGTGCCAGAGGGGCTCCTAAATGAACGTCACAAGTACCCCGGAATTTGCAGTATAGGTGTCTGATCACCTAAATACATTTATTGAAAATGTTATCAACTCATTGAAATGTAACCAAGTTAATAAGCTAACAAACATGTGTTCTAGTCATTGGTGGACTTGGGCCGGAATGGTCTGAAATGGTGTTTATGTTTATTAATTATTGTGGTTTATTTGGTAGCATTTCGTAGTGTGACTGATTTTGCTATTTGCACTAGTACTGTAGCGACCTGCACAGGCAGCTATGTGTTCGATGTTAGACTATTACCTGTGTGTTGCATTTATCAGTACCCCCTGTTCGCGGTATGACATGTCTATCAACCAGCTGTCTGCCAATCACTAGGATGTCTGGTAGGTGCGGATACCGGACATCCTGGTGGTTGGCGGAGGGGCTTGGAGGGGGGTTGGCCAGGGGAATAGTTCGGGATGATACGACCTGGTTCGGTTTGTCGCTCGCTCTCTTTCGCCATGTGTTTCACGAGAGAAGGATAAAGTGTAACGTGTAGGTCATGTTTCTTTTTAGCGTAGGCTACGGCCAGACAGAAGCCTGTGTTTTGGTAGTTTATTGGTTCGTACTTCATCCTATGTCTGGACAACTGATCATTCACGATTAGCCGAGTCATTACAGTTCTGTACAAAGAGGTGCGCACAAATGTGTTTTGGTTGGCCAGCCGTTTCATCATAAAATAGAATTCTTAGATCTAAAATTACTTTTTTTTGAGATCTCAATAATTCAATTATTGATCTCAATAATTCAATAATTGATCTCAATAATTTAATTATTGATCTCAATTATTCACATTTATAGTCGAAATTATTCAGTTATTGATCTTAATAGTTCACATTTATGATTTAAAACATTGCATTATTAATCAATATTTCACTAATCGTGATAAAAAAAAAATACTATCGAGATCAATAATTCACACTTTTGAACAAATAATTTTTTTAGAACGATCATTTTCATATGTATTGATTTTATGATAAAACCGCTTTACATACAATACACATTGTTGATAGAGAATGCGAATTGTTGACATAAAAACGGGAACTGTTGATGTCTGGGATACGGGCTACGATTTCATATATGAAGATAGACGTGTATTACTAGTTCAATCGGTATCGCGAATAATTGGAATTTATAATGTGGATAAATGTTCAAACGGCTGGTGACATTCTGCTTCCCTCACTTGAACGAGTTTCGCGTAACAAACACGAATGATTCGTTATATAGGCTTCAGTGTTCCTGTTCGTTGCCCCTGCAGCCGAAGCGGAGCTACGTTGTTGTGCTAAACATGAACGGGTTCTCTAGTGTCCGCCACGTGGTTACCTTGTACCGCGTCTAGATACTTTAAATGTTCTGGGCTCTCGGAGCGAAACCGATATTTTACCGTTTTTTTCATCATCCCAGTGATTACCAGTTTAAGGAATTACTGTTTAGAATATTGACCTAGCGTTCGAGAACTACGTAGATTGCATATATAGAAATGGGAGTAATATATTATTTCCCTCTTATGATCAAACCAAAAAAATATTATTCGATTTTCAACGTTTTGTTGCGAAAATTAAATCAACTAAATCGTTGTATGTAATAATAATCCAATCAATTTACCCAAATCTCATTATGTTTGACATTTTAGAAGTTATGCAACAGACTGGATCGTTCATAATCAGTATAGAAAAAACATAATACAAGGCCCAAAAAATAAGATATTCGTGTTTTATTCATAGCTTCAGCTTGAATTGACTAACTACTGACATGTTAAACATTATTATTATTTCTATATATATTTATAACTCTTGAAAACAAATGTGCCTGTAAAATAAAATGTGAAATTAGGACCTGTATGCTTTTAACGTCTGGTCTTTTAACCACAGTAAAAATGATTAAATGTTTGAATTGAAATGTGAAGATTGTTTGCCCAGATTATCAAGATGAAATATTACAATTCTTGTTAAGGCTTCTAAATGATTCAGTATATTTAGTAACGTAATATGCTGGATATTTAATTATTTGTAAGTAGTCTTCGAGAGAATCCCCAGCCCTTCATACGCTCTAAAAGTATTTTTGGGCAGACTAGACTAAAGAAGTAGTCTTAACATTATTATTATAGTTTTAATTTTATTTTACATCTTCTATATAAAGCACAATCAAAGACATTTATTACATTTGTGGTAACAAGTTCTTAAAAACTGCTAGAGCGGCACTGTTCCCTTGTCACCCACATAGTTCGGGGGCAAAAGTTTAATGTACTATTCATCTAATCCTTCTAACCCCGATTCTTTTTGTTACACCTGAAGAGTCACTAGACAATGTTTCACATTTTTGCTATTGTGAACAGACAATCATACCTCAAATGATGACAGAGCAGAATGTGGATGTTTGAGTTGGAACGGTACGCACTGCTGACATGTTGACATGCATGCAAGGGTGAGGTGAGGAGTGACAGACAGTGGTTCTCGACTGGCGTATCAAATAGCAAGTTGTTATCCAGTCTCACTGTGGGTCATTTATCTCAATGATCTAGGTCTCATGATACTTTAAGGCACAAATGGCTGGTGGACATTTAAGTAAATTTTTGTCTGCTGACAATGCTTTACGTCTCAATAACGTGTTATGCTGAATATGGTGTATAGGCCCTACAGGTAGCCTACAAATCAATGCAAATTATATACGGTCCAATCATTTTAAGGGGTGTTAATTGGCGTTGAATAACTACTACTAAAAAAGTACTGTAGAAGAAATGTACATTCAAAAGACCAAACTAGCAAAACATTTGTTCCGCATTTTGATGGCCTTTTCTACGTTATTGTCCACGTTATTTTCCACGTTTCCACTTGAAGTTTTAAGTGCTAAGTCGTTTTGTACGTTGTTCATAGTATTGGTCGTTAAACCTAAACCTATATTTTTTTACGATGTCTACATCTATTTGCCTTGCCGATGAAAACTATAAGTAAAGATTCTGCGCAGGCTTTGTTCGACTGCTTAAAGGACATCAAAAATTAGATGGATTTAAACGTTCTCACACTTAATGAAAGTAAAACCGAGAATGTTTTATTTGAACACGTAGATTGTTGGGTGATCCTTTGGGTACTCTGAGCGCTTTAGCTTCTCACAGTCGATCCTTTGTTAAGAATGTTGGTGTTTTTTTAAATAGGCAGATTAGTTCATTTGTTAAAAAATTGCTTATTTCAGACTTAAGACCATATTCGAGCGGCGCAGATCCTATAAAAAGACACATTATCGCTTTGTCTTTTAATCCCAGCTCAACATGACGTCTGATTTTCTTTATTGTGCTGCTGTTTTGTGTTTTGTTCTTTTTCTGTTTGTTTCTGTTTGTTTATTTAGGCTATTTGTTTATTTAGGTTTTGGTTATTTTATCCTGTTCACTGTGCACTTTTGTCAACCATGGTTGTTTTAAATGTGCTATATAAATGACATTGACATCTAGCTAGCGTGCTTGTATTCATGGTCGGTTAAGTGGTAAAGTGGTTTTGTGGACGTTATTTCTGACACATTATGGAAAATAATTTCCGAAACAGTAAAAACTATACTGAAACTACAGTTCATAGACACTCCATGGTTATGTAATTTAATCTTATTCGAAGATAAACTTCGTGCTTATTCTCTTTCACAAGATAAGATCCAGTTTGATGAGTTTGTTATGGTTTTGAGGAATCTCTGCTGTATTGTTGCTGAATGCATACTTCACATGCTATTGTTTTTGTGATCTTTTTGAGGTCCTGGGTGTGGTTGCCTCCTCAATGGTTGAACAACCTGTTTACTAAAACAGCAAGTTGTTGATGTATACATGTCTATGTGTGTGTGTATATATATATATATATATACATATGCATACATACACACAACGATACACTCTCTAATTGATGTACATTGATGCCCAAAACACCTTAGATGGATTGAAAATGTCACATCCATGACTTGTGTATCAAAAAACAACATTATTTACAGATCTATCATTTTAGATTTCGGTCATTTCTGTTTGTTTTTTTCGGTTTAGACCTGGCAGTTGACTTAACATTATTAACATTTTGGCTGAATTGAAGCCCTACTTGGCCACATCCCATAGCCGAAGAATCAAACATGGAAACATTTCATATTATTCCTTTATGTGGGACGGAACCATATGCAGACATTTTATAGAAAAGGTGAATTTATTCTACAAGACAAAACAAACACGAACTGTACACGAAAACAAAGGGGCTGAAATAACTAGCAAAACGAATAACTAACTAAACATGAAACATACCGTGAAACTTACAAATAAACATGTAGCGTATCCACAGACTGGGGGGAAACAAACAAAACAGGACCGTGAATGTTGGCGATAGGCACAAACAATAAACCACACCAAGTGTGGCTAAAAACCTAACTTAAGTAGGCTTCTCAATCAGAGGCAACTGATCACAGCTGTCTCTGACTTGAGGCACCTCTATATGTCATGTCCTGACTGTGAGCTCGAGGCACAAAGATGGCCAGGGGCCCCCAGCCAGGACATGACAATTTCCAAGATACAGTCAAAATGACTGAACATCTAAAATAAACATCTCAAATTGAGCAACAAAAGCTATTTGATTTGTTTTTGTGCTTACTGAGTCTAGATTTAATTCTGTACGAATCCCAACACAATGAAGAAGTATTTGTTTTGAAGTCTGTTGGAGAAGTGGAAGGAGTCATGATTCTTTTGTTAGTTCACTGTTACTGCCCTGTCTTTGCTAGGGCTGCTCTGTGAGGGATGTTCTGTCAGTATTGTGAGGGGTGAGGTATGGGCTCCCTTGTATGTTCTGTCAGTATTGTGAGGGGTGAGGTATGGGCTCTGTTGTATGTTCTGTCAGTATTGTGAGGGGTGAGGGATAGGCTCTCTTGGATGTCCTGTCAGTATTGTGAGGGGTGAGGGATAGGCTCTCTTGGATGTTCTGTCAGTATTGTGAGGGGTGAGGGATAGGCTCTCTTGTATGTCCTGTCAGTATTGTGAGGGGTGAGGGATAGGCTCTCTTGGATGTTCTGTCAGTATTGTGAGGGATGAGGGATAGGCTCTCTTGTATGTCCTGTCAGTATTGTGAGGGGTGAGGGATAGGCTCTCTTGTATGTTCAGTCAGTATTGTGAGGGGCGAGGTCTATAAGATTTTCTTTTTCTGAAGTTGACTGCTGTAATGTTTTGATCTTGTTCTGTGATCCGGTCTAGGTATTTGTTCAGAGACATTCCATTCTGACACACATTTGACAACTTTGTATGTAAATCCAGTTTGGTGTTAAAGAGCTGAAAGGAGTCTCAATAAGGAGAACTTGTCACATACTGCTTAACACATTGTTCATTCTATCATACCTGCACAGCCTTTCAATGAACATCAAAATTAGTCTTTGTCAAAACACATTCCAGCAGTCTTTGCTCACAATGTAAAAAATATGTGACATTATGACTATAGTCAGTCCCTATTGTATATAATGTCTTTATATTTTTTGCAGCAACATTCCATTAATTCCAGGGTGTTTAGTAAAAAAAGGTGATGCACATCTAAAAGTTGCCCCATCCGAAAAGGCTATTGTATAAATATTTTTCTTGTAATGCTCAGAATTCTGTTAGCATACAGAATTTGGTAGTATCATGGCACTGTTTGTGAATCAGAATATATGTATGTTTTTGCAGTGATGACTGTTCTGAGCTAACTTACCGTACATTTTCTATTTTCAAAAGACCATACCCTAAAAGTTCTCACACAAAGAACATTCCCACAATGTTCTATGTACATTCTGTTAAAGATATTTTCTAAAAACACTGGGAAGAATGTACTCAGTAGTTCAGGTCCTGGACTGGCTGTTCATATTGTCCCATTTGGACAAAGCTTTTAAAACCATTGTCCAGTAGTTGTAATAGCTCATTTTTAGATCTTTAGAAATGCTTTGTTTGTTCAAGAGGTTTTCCTTTTCCACCTGTGCAAGCTGGACACTGTCCTCACATTCTGCTGTTCTTCAGCAGCATTGTAACAGGTGTGTTTACCCTGTAGTTCTTTTTTGGTTAGGTTGCCCATTCTGTCCACCTGTCTTTATATCTGTACATTCCAATGAGGTAATACATTTTAAAATGTAAATGTATGTAGTCTAGTATTTGCAGTCATCCAGAGTAATTTACAGTAGTGAATTAGTGATTGTTCATCCATGCTTCATCAACTGAGATACACAGGACCTCTTTTTCACTTTCTGCTTTCGGCCTTTCTCTCTCTTTGTCAGGTGGTTTGTCAGTCCGCTGAGCTACCCCTCTAGTCGAATGCTAAGGTCTCCATTAGGCTTCGTTATAAGAGTTTGGGTGTTCCTATTGTCTCAAACCAGGAACCTCTGCTTCAAAAGCGTACTAAAAAGCATACTGTTGCCTCAAGCTGCTCTACTGTTTGAGCCACTCCAACTCTAGATCTTCTCTGGTGCCCATTGGTACCTTTAAGAAATGAGTGACATATCTACTAAATGTTGTCACACCTTGAGGAAAAGTATAATACACTTTTGAAGCAATAATTAGGAGTGTGATGTTGTAGATGCATGAAGAATTGTCAGCATTACGTTGTTGGTTAAGTTGTTTCCCTTGACTCTTCGATAGTGTCTGAAATGCTTCATAGGTGATTTTGTTTGAAATTCCATCTCCATAGTTCTACTGCTTGATTATCAATGAGAGTAGGTATGACTATATAGTACCTTTACAATCAATATATACGAAATACAATATACAACATATAAATGTGGACAGTGAAGCTATATAGTTTAACATGGTTCTAAAGTCTATATGATTATAGTCTTTCCTGTAACTTCCACTGTTTTGTAACATTGTTGGTGTACAGAGTCTTCCCACACCATCTCAAAGGCACTTATCGTTGTTGCCTTGCCAACTATTCAAACAGGTCAGGTAGGTATAATGCACTATTTTGTTTAAATCCCATATGGTACCAGCTAAACAGGTCTTGGTCTTTGAGCCGTGAAAGTGAACTAGGAAAGTGCAAGGTATGTTAAAGGAGGAATTAAATATATTGGGTGACTGACAAAACTATTGACTTTTATTCTACACTCCTTGTTTATCGTGACTTAATATATATTTTCCAATTTCATGTTGTATATGGTTTCCAAAACAATTGACAGCCTTGAGGCAATTTATTTGTATTTTTTATGTATGACTGCATGAAAGAAAAAGAATAGAAAGCCAATGTACATTATCAACGTAAAGTTTGGATTCTGTAGAATAGTTACCTGGCTTGATGGTTTGAGATTTCCTGAATTTGCTCATGACATGAATCCCAGGGACCACAGCTGACATGGATTTCTTCTGCTTCCTAACTGGACAGAAATATATAGTAACAGTGTTTGTGATCAGTGTAAACAGTAACAGGGTAATCAGTATGAATATTAACAGTGTGATCAGTGTGAACAGTAACAGTGGGATTTGTGTCAACAGTAACAGGGTAATCAGTATGAATATTAACAGTATGATCAGTGTGAACAGTAACAGTGTGATTTGTGTTAACAGTAACAGGGTAATCAGGGTGAACAATAACAGTGTGATCAGTGGGAACAGTAACAATGTGATTAGTGTGAAAAGTAAGAGTGTGATTAGTGGGAACAGTAAGAGTGTGGTCAGTGTGAACGGTAACAGTGTGAACAGTAACAGTGTGATCAGTGTGAACAGTAAGAGTGTGATCAGTGGGAACAGTAACAGTGTGATTAGTGTGAACAGTAACCGCGTGATTAGTGTGAACAGTAAGAGTGTGATCAGTGTGAACGGTAACCGTGTGAACAGTAACAGTGTGATTATTGTGAACAGTAAGAGTGTGATCAGTGTGAACAGTAAGAGTGTGAACAGTAACAGTGTGATTAGTGTGAACAGTTACAGTGTGAACAGTAACCGTGTGCATAGTGTAACAGTAACAGTGTGATTTGTGTCAACAGTAACAGGGTAATCAGTGTGTATTTTGCCAGTGTGGTCAGTGTGAACAGTTACAATGTGAACAATAACAATGTGATCAGTAACAGTATGAACAGTAACAGTGTGATTAGTGTGAACAGTAAGAGTGTGATTAGTGTGAACAGTAACAGTGTAATCAGTGTGAACAATAACAGTGTGATCAGTGGGAACAGTAACAATGTGATTAGTGTGAAAAGTAAGAGTGTGATTAGTGTGAACAGTAAGAGTGTGGTCAGTGTGAACGGTAACAGTGTGAACAGTAACAGTGTGATTATTGTGAACAGTAAGAGTGTGATCAGTGTGAACAGTAAGAGTGTGATCAGTGTGAACAGTAACAGTGTGATTAGTGTGAACAGTTACAGTGTGAACAGTAACCGCGTGATTAGTGTGAACAGTAAGAGTGTGATCAGTGTGAACGGTAACAGTGTGAACAGTAACAGTGTGATTATTGTGAACAGTAAGAGTGTGATCAGTGTGAACAGTAAGAGTGTGATCAGTGTGAACAGTAACAGTGTGATTAGTGTGAACAGTTACAGTGTGAACAGTAACCGTGTGATTAGTGTGAACAGTAAGAGTGTGCATAGTGTAACAGTAACAGTGTGATCAGTGTGAACAGTAACAGTGTGAAAATGTTTCATGTGTGCAGCCTCAGTAGTTAACTTGGACATTTCTTCGGTTTATGTCAACAGGCTTTTTTCGATCTTAATTGTTTGAAATGTTTTGTCATTGACTGTTTGACAATTCCATTGTATTCATGACATGAAGGATCATTTATGTTTTCTATTCACTATATCCTATTTTTTGAAGAGCCCTTTTCATTAATTGATGTTGGCTTCATATCCTGCATCTGTCACTGTAAAACAAATTCTAGGAGAAGGATGTCCAGCCCTACAGAGAGGACCTTCCTAAAGACCAGGTTATTAAAATCTCTTTACTTACTGTTAATGACATCACAAGACCCAATAAACATTTTAGCAGCAGCTCACCCTAAACCCTCATGGGTGTGTCCTAACATTCGACTGGTACTGTATATTCATTTGTAATGCTATTGACATACCAACTTTATCCTTCAAGGGGAGAATTCAAAAGAAAAGGTGATCTATTCTTTCAAAAACATGTGCACCTGCCACACCTTCAGAAGAACTCATATCTCCAGTTCATCCATACCCACATTCTTCCTCATCCACCTCCCACCTGACTATAAAGGGTATACACACTTGTCAGGTGGCAGGCTAACATCGAAGGAGGCACAGTGAAGCACAGAATCAGGTGAGACTGTCGTACATTTGTGTTTGGGGAGTACAAATTAAAATGTGGACAGTGATGGGAATGATCTGCTTCTAGATTTCTGTGGACCTTCTGGAAGGATCTTCTGAGAATGCCGAGTAAAATGATGCTTCTGTTGATGATGAGTAAGTACTTTTTATGTTTTGTATGATAATTGTTAACATTTTACATATCATTTTGCTGACCTTCATTTCTTCCATATTCTCTAAAAAGGTTTGGTGACCACAGCTGTTGGTCAAATGATACCGTCTGCTCAAAGTGAGTTTGCATCACACCCAACACCTAATTTGAATCCATTCTGACTGAATAGTAATAAACTGTAACCATCATGTAATACACAGATCAGGAACGAAGTGTTAATTAAATACAATTCTAAATTGTAGCTTTCTTGCTCAGTATGAGCTTGCTAAACACTGCATCAATCAATTACTTCAGAATGGAATGTACATTTTCACGCCTTCTGCTCTTTCAATTAAAGTGGATAATATACAGCTCTGGAAAAACGGCACCTTTTTGTTTCCTTTCCAAAACAGTTGAAAAGGAACGTTTTGAGTGAGGACCAGAAGGGTTCAATTTAAGAGACCACTTCAAGTTGAACATTTCTGTTCCTCACTCAGAACTTTCCTTTTCAACCTTTTGGAAAGGCAAAAACAAGGTGTGGTGGTGCGTTAATGTTTTCCCCAGCTTTAATTCCAACTGCAAACGTGGAGTAAATAATGACAATACTGTATTGTTGTTTATCAGTGTGTGGCAACGCTCCACTCAACCCCAGGATAGTGGGAGGTCAGGACGCTCCTCCAGGAAGTTGGCCCTGGCAGGCAAGCCTCCGACAACAGAACTTTCACTTCTGTGGTGGTTCGCTCATCAACCGTAAGTGGGTGTTGACTGCAGCTCACTGCTTCCCCAAGTAAGTTAACCTGAGATACAGATGACATGAGGGTTGTTGTCGTGACTTGTAACTTGTCTGATAAGTTTTCCAAAGTGTAATTGTCGACTCTTGCATGTTCAACTTAGTTTTTTGGCACTTTGATCCTAACTTTCCTTTTTCCTTCCCTCAAAGCATTGATCTAAGCACCTTGGAAGTTGTGCTCGGACTGCAGACCCAGGAAGGAAATAACACCAACTCAGAGGCGTTTAGTGTGGATATGGTTGTGAAACATCCAGGATACAATGCCGCCACCTTTGACAACGACATCACTCTGCTCAAACTCTCCTCACCGGTCAACTTCACCGACTTCATCCAACCCGTTTGTCTGGCGGCACATGGCAGTATGATCAACAATGGCACTGATGTCTGGTTGACCGGCTGGGGCGACATCAATTCTGGAGGTGAGGACAGCGGTGGATGAGATCTTAAACGATATCACCAGTGGTTGTATCAAATAGGCCATTAACACATGTCCCCTAAGTCTCCCATCATGAGTCTTTATTTGTTCCCTACAGAGCCCCTCCCCCCCCCCGGGACTCTGCAAGAAGTGGAGGTTCCCGTTGTGGGGAACCTTGAGTGTGACTGCCTGTATAGGGGAAAAATCACAGACAACATGCTCTGTGCAGGGGATCTGCAAGGAGGCAAAGACACTTGTCAGGTAAAGTCAGAACATGGGTTGGAGTTGGTCTGTTGACATTCAATAGGGTAGAAAGAGAAAGGGAGACATTAGCATAATGTGAGCACATACTGTATTTGCAAATATTCTATTTGCAGCAATTCTATGTAGCAGGTATTGTATTTGCAGATATTGTATTTTCGGCTATTCTATGGAGCAGATATTGTATTTGCAGATATTGTATTTGCGGCTATTCTATGGAGCAGATATTGTATTTGCAGATATTGTATTTGCAGATATTGTATGTAGCAGATATTGTATGTGGCAGATATTGTATGTAGCAGATATTGTACGCAGCAGATATTGTATTTGTAAATATTGTCTGTGGCATATGTTGTATTTGTAGATATTGTATGTAGCATATGTTGTATTTGTAGGTATTGTAAGTAGCATATGTTGTATTTGTAGATATTGTTGGTGGCATATGTTGTATTTGTAGATATTGTATGTAGCATATGTTGTATTTGTAGGTATTGTAAGTAGCATATGTTGTATTTGTAGATATTGTCGGTGGCATATGTTGTATTTGTAGATATTGTATGTAGCATATGTTCTATTTGTACTCCATGGATTGGGACCAGTTTTCACTCTTTGACGGCACACATTTACAGAGGAGCCTCTTCTATGTAATTCTGACCAATGACCAAAAGCTGAACAGATAACTTTTTAAAAACTAGTACCTGGTCCTGCCCACTTCCTTCCTGTTAACTGATTGAAAACACTTCCCATGCTCTCTTCCCAGAGTTTAAACACTTCCCATGCTCTCTTCTCAGAGTTAAAACACTTCCCATGCTCTTTTCCCAGAGTTAAAACACTTCCCATGCTCTCTTCCCAGAGTTAAAACACTTCCCATGCTCTCTTCCCAGAGTTAAAACACTTCCCATGCTCTCTTCCCAGAGTTTAAACACCTCCCATGCTCTTTTCCCAGGGTGACTCAGGAGGTCCGATGGTGATGAAGCAAAGGGATGTCTGGGTTCAGCCTGGGATTGTCAGTTGGGGTTATGGCTGTGCCCGTCCAGACTATCCAGGAGTCTACAGCAGAGTATCCCAGTACCAGTCTTGGATCAACTCCCACATCCTCATGGACCCACCAGGCTTCGTGGACCTAATTCCCATTGGTGTAGATGACAACAATTTTGTGTGTTCTACAGACACCCCCACAACTACTGAGCATGTCTCAACTACTGAGGATGTCTCAACTACTGAGGATGACTTCGACGATGATTCAATTTTTGATAAAGGCCAGGGTGTGGTTGGGTCCCTTTATATGCTATGCACCTTGCTCTTTGGGGTTTTTCTCACCATCTAAATAATGGGTCAGAACCACACTGTAATCCAGGTTGGGCTTTAATTGGCAGCCTCATGTCATTTAAATATGGCTGATGTGACCTTCAACAATGAAAGATGAGTAATGGTGCTGTTTATAGGCTATGTAGGATTGGACGTGCAATTTCACAGTTTAGTCCGATCCACTTCTTTTTTCCTGGGTACATCTTCTTGACTCAAAGTTGTTTTCAATGGGATCTAACTGTTCCATTGATTTATTGGTGACTGATAACCTGACATATTTAACTGTTAATTAAAGATGCAATAACGTACAGGGCTGAGGGAAAGGCATTATCAAATTCTACAAATATTTGTGTGCTTTTTTATGATTTTTGTTTACAAACAATAGTTAAGAACAAGCTACACTTGTGGTGAAGTAATGTACCAGTCTGTAAATGGGTGTAGACCAAACACTATTAACCTAGGGATAAATATATAGCATTCATATTTGCATACTGTTAGTGGGTTTTATCACAAAGTTTGTATTTTCATAGGCTCCCAAGTAATGTGTACTCTTGTGTAAGATGAACATTCTGTGTTCAACTTGAACCTGAATTACATTTACTCTCAGGAACGACCTGCAAAATTAACTTTCTGAAAGCTGTACCTCTCCTAAGCCACACCTCCAGTGTTCTCAGGTAGCTGATGTCATCTCAATCATGGGAGGACTTACCTTTCAGTAATAACTGGGATGGAATTAATCAAATGGTCTTAAACACATTGGTTCCATGTCCTTAAAACCATTCCTCCATTATTATGAGCCTTCATCTCCTCAGCAGCGTTCTGTAGCATCCATACCCAGCCCAGAACACAACCCAGCCCAGATCCCCCCCCTTCCAGAACACCACTTAGCCCAGAACACCACCTAACCCAGAACACCACCGAACCCAGAACATCACCAAGCCCAGATCACGACCTAGCCCAGAACTCCCCCTTCCAGAACCCCACCTAGTCCAGAACCCCCCATTCCAGAACATCACCTAGCCAAGAACACCTCCTAGCCCAGAACACCACCTAGCTCAGAAAAACATCTGTTATATGTAAAATCCATTTCTAACCTGTTTTTTATCAAATCAAATGTCTGAGTTTCCTGCTGTGGTCTAGTGATTAATGTCGCAGTCCCAGTGAACATGTTGTGTTGGTGTGGCTACTTCCTACTGGACCCAGTGAACATGTTGTGTTGGTGTGGCTACTTCCTACTGGACCCAGTGAACATGTTGTGTTGGTGTGGCTACTTCCTACTGGACCCAGTGAACATGTTGTGTTGGTGTGGCTACTTCCTACTGGACCCAGTGAACATGTTGTGTTGGTGTGGCTACTTCCTACTGGACCCAGTGACCTCTCACTGTCCTTCTTGTTTTCTCTTCCATCTTTCCTATCAATAAAATCTTGGGTAGCACAGTTTAAAGTTACACATTAACCCTGCCTGAAGACGATACTATTTTCCAGAAACATCAGGTCTAGTATGTGTAGCCTTCCTTGGCCCAGTGGTTCAATCCCTCCACTTTGTGTCTTATAAAATAATCACAAAAAGATATTCAGGAGGTTTAGCTTCTACAGTTAAGAAGTTCAGGTTTGTAAAAGAAAAACAATGAGTTACATGATGAGCGATGAATATCCGTGGATTTTGAAGAACAGGTCCTCCAGTCTATCTGAACTACAGTATTACCTCATTTAATATCAGAAGGTACTCAGTCTCATGGTATGGTAGCAAAGCATTTCCTTGTTGCTGTCAAAAACAGTACCCAATTTGGTTACTCAAATTGTTTTATTGATTTACAGCTTGTAGTACAATCTAGGGGTGACAGAAAGTTCAGTCAAATTAACATTATTCCAACAACAACATTTTATGGAGAGGACTGCATGACCGTACCGCATGACCCTCACTGCATGACCTGTACCGCATGACCGTCACTGCATGACCCTTACTGCATGACCCTCACTTTAGACCCTCACTGCATGACCCGTACCGCATGACCCGTCACTGCATGACCCTTACCGCATGACCCTCACTGCATGACCCGTACCGCATGACCCTCACTGCATGACCCGTACCGCATTACCCTCACTGCCTGACCTGTACCGCATGACCCTCATTGCATGACCTGTACCGCATGATCCATCACTGCATGACCCGTACCGCATGACCCTCATTGCATGACCTGTACCGCATGACCCTTACCGCATGATCCATTACTGCATGACCCATACCGCATGACCCTCACTGCATGACCCGTACCGCATGACCCGTACTGCGTACTTCTTAAGCCTAAACATGGAAATGCATCATTAGGGTGGTATTTTATGGCGCAAAAAAGCTTTTTAACTCCCCAATATTTTGATTAAGATGTTTACAAATGTAACACATTTTGACAATCACTAACATCATGATAAAGTTGGTGAAGTTATTTTTAATACTTATATTTTTGATAGATGTACTTTAAAGGGGCACTGTGTAGAATCCTGCTTTTAAAGAATGACACGCCTTGTCACTTTGTATTCCCTCACAGAGAGAACTGGCTAGTCTTGGGTTAGGGTTAGGGTTAGGATGTGGGGAGTGAAACTTTGAGGGGTCTAGGGGTGTAAGGACAATACAAATGATTTGGCAAGATAGTTTCATCTGACAGCACGTTTTCTCCCAATGACAACGTTTTTAATCTAGCAGGACGGCAATCTATTGAATAGTGTCCCACTCTCCGAAGGTTATTGGCTTAAGCTTTTACCTGTCATCTAACCTCTTTGAGATCGTCTGAATACAAAATCATTTTTATTCATTATTATATGTCCATATATAGCAATACATTTAAATGGCCAATGGGTACTACACAAGCAAAAACAACCAGCAGATATTTGCCGTTAAATGCTTTCCTATAAGCATTTTCTACAAAATGTATCTTTGTGCCTGAAATATTCTATATTTAACACCCAAGCTAGACACTTTAGTCCGTTCCAGTCATGTACTCAATGTACTAAATATGTGTCTGGTTGTCTTTCTTCCAAACATTCATACTGTCCATATCAATTGTACCTATTTATCAGAGCAAAGTTTGTGCTACAGGGAAAAATCTGAAATTGCAAGCGTTCCCAAATGACAACAGTGGGTGGAGTTAGGTGTGTGTGTTGTTTAAAAGAGAACAAATCTCCCATCAGCCCACCTTTCCAGTATTTTATCATGTTACTGTTTCCTTGTGCAGTACATCCATTCATTCTACTCAGGTGTCTCACGGGGGAATCTGCCAGTCTGTATCACATCTGCTAATGGTTCCCAGACAATTAATGCTTTCCGAAGGTCACAGCAATGTCTCCTGGTACGTGTCTCTGTCCCTCAGATCCCCAACGGTGCCGTTTGCAGGTCCGATCACATCCGGATCTCTGGATTTGACAATCTTTAAAGCCGGTGTCTTTAAATAAGCCACCAATACCAGTAGTAGACTGGCTGGTCTTTGTTACTGGTTCTGTTTGTGGTTCTTTAGCCGAACTGGTTCTGTTCTGGGGATTCATTCAGTGGCTTCTAAAAGCACACATATGTGTCCCATGTTAGTGGGTCTGCTTAAACTGTGTTGTGATGAAATCTTTTATGACTTTCTTAGTTTTGGTCAAGAAATCGTATTTAAAAAATGTAAATACTCATAAATGAGTAAATCTCAATAAAACTTTCAGATGTATAAGATGTGATGACACATCTTAGTGTTTGAGAGATGTGACATTTTCCTTATAGAATAGGAACTGCAGTAATGGTGATGGTTGAATTCTTAGGAGGATAAACAATCCATTTCCTAAAATGCATGTCTACGTTTAAAGACATGGTTCCAGTAACAACTCATGAGAAAGGGAATTCAAAGGAACTGGTGATCTGTTCTTACAAACTAAGGTGTTGTCTGGGTACAATCGCCACACCTGTAGACAATCTCCTGGGACTGGTCCCTTCCCACTAACTTACCTGCCTGCTGTATATATAGTTTAATCACATGAGTACCAGCCCAACAGAAGTAGGCCGGAAACACTGAGGAGCGGGAAAAGGGTGAGCCCCTTACATATCTCTTATACACACTACATAAATCTGTTGTGGAAAACAATGATGATAATCAATGTTTGTTCATAGATTTCTGTGGTCAAGGATCTTATGACAACGCAGAATCAATTCATGATGTGTGTGCTTCTGCTGACAATGAGTAAGTACTTCATAGGGTTTTTTTTACAAGTATTTTCTAAATGGATTTGATTTAGTTGACTTTGACTCTTGTCCTGTTTCAGGTTTAATTATGACTGCAAGTCTTCAAGTTAATGGGAAAAGTTCTGCTTCTAGTGAGTTTGACAATTTTCAATTCACTTTACCAAACTGACTGAATTGTAGCATATGTGCATTTATTTATAATGTTTGTAACATGCATTTAATTTTAAGTTTGGTACGTTTTGTACTGTAGATTATTAGTAAAATGTTTCTAAATCAACCTACCAGTTAATCAAAAACAGTATGATTGTCCTGCAAATACATTTCCAGAAATACATTTCTATTTTCAAACAAAATACTTCATCTAATTTCAAGAGTAATGTGAACTGTTTAATTCCAACAATGTACCTTTGTATTTGAGTCTGTGGCAACGCTCCACTCAACCCCAGGATAGTGGGAGGTCAGGACGCTCCTCCAGGAAGATGAAACGTGGATCAAACGTGGAGTAAATAATGACAATACTGTATTGTTGTTTATCAGTGTGTGGCACCGCTCCACTCAACCCCAGGATAGTGGGAGGTCAGGACGCTCCTCCAGGAAGATGAAATGTGGATCAAACGTGGAGTAAATAATGACAATACTGTATTGTTGTTTATCAGTGTGTGGCACCGCTCCACTCAACCCCAGGATAGTGGGAGGTCAGGACGCTCCTCCAGGAAGTTGGCCCTGGCAGGCAAGCCTCCGACAGTTCGGCCGCCATTTCTGTGGTGGTTCCCTCATCAACAGTCAGTGGGTGTTGACTGCAGCTCACTGCTTCTCCAGGTAAGTTAACCTGAGATACAGACAACATGAAGGTTGTCACGAAGAGGAATGTGTCTCTTCTGCAAACTACTGGTGCATATTGCTTGAAATAGGATTGACCATTATTTTTCGTTTTCATCTTTTATTTTGTGACTTTGGTAGACTCTTACCTTTTGTGTTTTCTGTTTTATTTCAACAAAGCTCAGATCCAAGTTATTGGAGCGCTGTTCTTGGTCTCCAAACCCTGACGGCCAATGCACTGGCCAGTATGGTGTCTCAGATCATTGTACATCCAGCGTACGATGAAAACACCCAAGACAATGACATCGCTCTGCTCAGACTCGCCTCACCTGTGAACTTCACCGTCTCCATCCGGCCCATCTGTCTGGCAGCCAGTAGCAGTGTCGTTAACAGCGGAACAAATGTCTGGTTGACTGGCTGGGGTGACGTCAGTGAGGGAGGTGATGGTCCCATGTGGTGGATGGTGTTGTGTCAAACCTTTTCAAAATGGCATGATGATGATTGCCGTACAACGCTATCCCACGTACATCCTGTCATATGACTTGATTCTTTCAGGTACCACCCTTTTCCCGGGCACTCTCCAAGAAGTGGAGGTTCCCGTTGTGGGGAACCGACAGTGTGACTGCCTCAATGGGGTCGGCTCGGTAACGGAGAACATGCTCTGTGCTGGCCTTCTGCTCGGTGGCAAGGACAGCTGTCAGGTAGAGAATATGGGGATACTTCTATTTGTCTATTTGAGGTAAAGGGTTACACAGTTTGTGTACTTGTCATTTCCAACTCCCCATATTGCTTCACAATTCACACAAATTCTGGGGTTTAACATCAGTTCTGAGAGTATAACAATCACATGTTGAGTTCCAGCCAATGAGCTGTGGCCTTTGGCCGTTCCACTGACGTCTAGATAGATACTCAGGCTGAGTCCTACTTAGTGACGGACTCCAACAAGTTTAACAAACCTCTTAAATGTTGCAGACCGATTGTCTTTAGAAGAACCAGTCTTGTACCAGTCCTTTTTTAGAGCTTGCCTTTTGATTTCTTTCCCAGGGTGACTCAGGAGGTCCGATGGTGATGAAGCAAAAACTTGCCTGGGTTCAGCCTGGGATTGTCAGTTGGGGTATTGGCTGTGCTCGTCCAAATTACCCAGGAGTCTACACCAGAGTATCCCAGTATCAGTTGTGGATCAACTCCCACATCAGCACCGACCCACCAGGCTTTGTGTCTGTCTATGGTGGTGTAGATGGTGGTGTAGATGGTGACAGCAGTTTCATTTGTCCTATATCCAGGCCTACTAATGAGGCCTTAACCGATGAAGACAATCTTTCTATTTTTGATAGTGGACAGGGTTTATTTGGCTCCATTTATGTGGTGAGCTCCTTGATCATTCTGGCGTTTGTTACCATTTGAACAATCAGTTTATACCTTGTAATGGCCCGTTTTCATGTCCAGTACTGTTAATTTCAATTCAGATTTCAAAATATAAGTGTGCTTGAAAGTAAGGAAGAAGGTAGAATATTGCCTGACATTAGATCCAGTGTTTTATGTTCAACTGTACCTGTAACTAGAGAGAAACATCCTTAAATCATGATTTTATTAATAAAAAAGTTCACTTATATTGTAAGTATATATACAGTAGGTTGAATTCCATACACATCTGGAAACACTGGACTGTTATTTAAAGTTTAAAATTATATTTGTACACAGAATTTGTAAATATTATATTTACACAGAGATGGATTGACACAGCTGCTTCATATACACTAATACAATTTTTAATAAAAAAATGTATATCTATATATTTTTTACTACTGCTTGGTTGTAGGTCACTAACCCAGCCCAGAAATCAACCCAACCATGTTGGTAATCAAAACAACACAGTGTTGTGCAGCGTTCCTAGATTACCCCTCTAACATGTGATGAATCACAGAATTAACCATTCTCCAACTCAGATGTCTGGGTTTCATGCGGTGGTCTAGTCATGTCGCAGTCCCAGTGAACATGTTGTGTTGGTGTGGCTACTTCCTACTGGACCCAGTGACCTCTCTGTTTTTTCTGTCTTCGCTTCTATCTGTCCTATCAATAAAATCATGGGCTCCACTGTATTTTAAGGTATAATCCCAGCCTGAGGATCATACTGTCTTTCTGAGGTGATGGTCAGGACTTGAGGTTCCTGGGTGACGCTGCCCCCACCCAAAGCAACACTTCTGGCAAAATAGGCTTAATTGTTTGTGCTCCGTTTCTGCTGTTATGTTTTTTGTTTGTGCTGCTTTAATGTTTTAGATATTAAATAATATTTTATAGTTCTGTCTGAGGTCACATAATTCAAGATGGGGCAACTGACAAGGGCAACTGCCTTGGTGATTTTTTTGTAACCATGCTTTAATAATGACAATCGTTTTAATGATTGCCATCATTTGGGGGCTGTTACCTGAGGGCTATTACCTCGTGGCTGTTACCTGGGGGCAGTTATCTGGGGTCTGTTACTTCAGGGCTATTACCTCGGGGGAGTTACCTGGA
>JACXGK010009504.1:0-19880 GCA_016801125.1 Novumbra hubbsi
GTCTATAATGGTGCTGGGTATTTCAGGTTTTTAATGGTGTAGTGTCTTTCAGGTCTATAATGGCGCTGTGTGTTTCTGGTCTATTATGATGCTGTGTATTTCAGGTCTATATTGGTGCTGGGTATTTCAGGTTTTTAATGGTGTAGTGTATTTCAGGTCTATATTGGTGCTGGGTATTTCAGGTTTTTAATGGTGTAGTGTCTTTCAGGTCTATAATGGTGCTGGGTATTTCAGGTTTTTAATGGTGTAGTGTCTTTCAGGTCTATAATGGCGCTGGGTGTTTCAGGACAATCATGGTGCGGTGTGCATCAGATTTATAGTCATCATTCAATGTTGCGTGTTTGTTTGGTGTCAGTAGTTTGATGCAGTGAAGTGCACGTTTGTGATGGACCTCTCATTCACTCTGTCCTGCAGCCATTCATCTCTCTAACTAGTATTTAATGATCCTTTCAGTTAAAGTATATCAGTAAAGGTACTGGACGGTGGGAAATAAAGAGGGCTGCATTTTTCTGACAAATATTGACATAACAATTACGATTTTCTTAGAAGGTGTAAATAGCACAGATAATCTCACACAAATTAAAGATAATAAAAATCTCAGCCTACACAGCGTGCTATTAAACAGAATAAAAAAACATATAAAGTTAAGTGCTTTAAACACTTATTACTTATTTCAAGGTGGAGCCAATGTCAAAATATTGAATACATATTACTGCAATGGCGTTTGCAGCTTTTGGTATGTTTCTTCCGTTACCGTTGAGGGAATATTTCTCCAACATTAAGTATGTTTGTAGACATCGATAATGAAGGCAAAACTCATAACCATGCTCTTGTATTTGTTGGACATCTTATCTTAGTGCCATTAGCTAGCTTAAAGCAGTTGCCTTCGCTATGAGTTGCATTGTGAACTTAGTACACATGCTGAAATACACACTCCAAAGCACTTAAAGAAACAAACATCTTATTAAGTCCTCTGTGTTCACTCAACCAAGAAGAGCGGTGTGTAGGTGTGTAGGTGTGTGAGTGTGTGTGCAGGTCTGTGTGTGTCTAGGCAGGGTGTGTGTGTGTGTGTTTGTCTTTGTGTGCATGCGAGTCAGATAGCCAAGTGAGAGACTCATTAAAACGCAGTGTGATGCAGAAGGCAGAAACCAAGACACCAATAGTAACCGTGGAATCGCTAAACGTCTGGGAAACCGAACAAAACGCCCGCGGTTTTCCGCGTGGCAAAGGTTCTCCACCGTGGAGCATTGACACACTCAGCGGACGCGTCTCTGGGACCACTAACAAAACAGAGAAGGTCAAAACATCTGCGCGTTGATGGTGATCGTTGCCGCCGTCGGCTAACTCAGAGCACTGTTCTACGGTCTTCAGACAAGGTCATCATCACTAGACAGGCAGACCCTGTGCCGGATCGGTACCCAACAAGTGTGTGGGGTGTGGGAAGTCATTTCTGTTCCAGGTTACGTATGAGTTTCACACGTAGCAGTTCACGCCAACACCTCATTCCTAGTGCTCGATGCTGACTACAGGAACCCATTCCGCTGGCTGGCTAGAGAAAAAACCCAGCTGCAATTAAGGAAAGGATAAAGACATGTGGACAACACGGGTGGAAGAAAAATAAAAAGCCACTGAAGTAATTAGTATTGACTTCATGCTCTGGTTCCCTCACAGGGCCACGTTCTGCACTGACGGCTTGGTTTTGCGTTTCACTGTTAATTGGTGCACAGATTAGTGAGCTGCAGGATAGGAGGGGGAGAGAGGAGGAGGAAAGGGGAGAGAACGAAGGAGAAGTCAGAGGGAGTAGAGATGAGTGGATAGAGAGACAAGTGATGGAAAGGGAAATGGAGGCGAGTGACGAGAGACACGGAGATAGAGAAAGAGGATGTAGGGGGAGGAGAAGAGGGAGGAAGCAAGGGAGACAGAAAAGATGAAGATGGGTATAGATAGGTATAGATAGGTATAGATAGATAAAGATAGGTATAGATAGGTATAGATAGGTATAGATAGGTACAGATAGGTACAGATAGATAAAGATAGATAAAGATAGGTATAGATAGGTATAGATAGGTATAGATAGGTATAGATAGATAAAGATAGGTATAGATAGGTACAGATAGATATAGATAGGTACAGATAGATAAAGATGGGTATAGATAGGTACAGATAGATATAGATAGGTAAAGATAGGGTACAGATGGGTACAAATAGATAAAGATAGGTATGAATAGGGTATAGATGGGTACAGATGGGTGCAAATAGGTACAGATAGGTAGGGGTGAGCGATCTGAGGATTTTGTATTGTGAATGATCTTGAAGACTTCCACAATCTACTTTTTAAGCGAATCGTGGCGGTTTGCGATCTTTTATGTCCTCATAATAATGTTAAAGCGACAACAATGACTGCCTACGAGATGGCTGTGCTGATTGGTCAAATTATACCACGCATCTCTATCTTGTGTTTTTCATGCCCGTAGACATGTTAGCAAACAGCCATCTCTCATGATGTAAATTGTAAACAGATGGCTACTGTTTACGATTACAGGGTACAGGGTACGGGGTACAGGGTACAGGGTACCGGTAGATACAGATGCGGTACAGATAGGGTACCGGTAGATACAGATGCGGTACAGAAAGGGTACCGGTAGATACAGATGCGGTACAGATAGGGTACCGGTAGATACAGATGCGGTACAGATAGGGTACCGGTAGATACAGATGCGGTACAGATAGGGTACCGGTAGATACAGATGCGGTACAGATAGGGTACCGGTAGATACAGAAGCGGTACAGATAGGGTACCGGTAGATACAGATGCGGTACAGATAGGGCACTACAAGGAGTCTTGGCACCTGATGGAAGTCAAGAAATAATGAAATAACACCTTGTCCATTAGATGTGGAAGTGTGTGTGTGTGTGTGTGGTGAGGTCGAGGACAGAGTCCTTGGAAGAAGAGGTGGAGCACTCAGGGCAGGGCTCTATGGACAGCAGAGTGGCTACAGCTAAACTCCCTTCCTTCCTCGGTTGTCTCCTGACGATCCTACGCTTCTCATTAAAGATGTAGCCCTGACCGGGGTTCCCAAAGCTGCCTTGAACCCGGGTTTATTAAGAATACCTTGTAGTTGTTCCCACAGGATCCAACTCAGAGTGCCTCTGAGATCTCGGGGAGGCAAGCACAAGCTCCCCCCGACCCACAGAACAGATTATGACATCTCTGTTCACCGCAGAGAACTCCTCAGAAGTTGACTGACCGCCTTGCACTCTGTTGGGATCCAAGAAGGATGGGTCCTCCTGGGATTTCTAAAGTGCTCTATATTTGACAGCTTATATACAGTAGAGAGCATGCGCTTGACATTGACATCAGCTGTATGCATAGTGGGCCAACCTGCAATCATGTCAGAGTAGCTTAAAACTAGCAACATTCAGAAGGGGTTCTTTTCTCTATTCGTTTCTTCCAGTTGGGATTTTTAGAGACACTGGAAATATTGTCTTGGTTTCGTGTAGACTCACGCACGCCTGCCTTACTATTCCGCACCATGGACAGCGACAAAAACCGCACGACAACACGATTACAACGCCTGCCTTACTATTCCGCACCACGGACAGCGACAAAAACCGCACAACAACACGCCTGCCTTACTATTCCGCACCATGGAGAGCGTAAAACTGCACGACAACACGATTACAACGCCTGCCTGCACCATGGACAGCACCACATGTCCGTTGGACATTCATGACCGACGGCAACATACACGTAACATAAACGTTCACGGCGTCAGTTCAGCGCCACTTCTACGCCGCTTAAAAACAGGCACGCGCCACAGCAGCTACTAACTCCTCTTAGCCAATGACTCGCGAGGACAAGGGGAACCTGGTAGCAGGCTATCTAATTCACATAATTGATGTGAACAATTTTTCATTGTGTCTTGCAAATATCAACATAAAGCCTTTTGCTCCTTGCATGAGAAAACTCCGATTACTTCAGAGGGACAGATACGAATAAATACATCCTATTCAACTCTAAATGGCATGTATACCAACACACCCAAAAGGGGGAGGTCTGGACCTACTTTCAAACACCATTCAAATCCAGCGGCACTAACTTACCCGAGGCACCCTGCATCCAGCCGCAGATCTTGTAGACAGTGGTAGTGGAGAACAGGAAGAAGAGAGTGAACGAGGCGATGCACGCCATCACCAGCATCATGGACATGCCGACGAAGAACGACGCGGCCTTGAAAGCAGTGGAAGGGATATTTGCGAACTCAGTAAAGGTCCCGGTGCAGTCGAGCTCCCGCTGGATTCCGTCGCCCGTGCAAAAGTGGAAGAGGCCAAAGTATCCGGCCTGCGGGGTGTCCGCGCCGTCCCCGATCCAATAGGGCTGGCTGAAGATCACCACGTTCAAGATGGCGAACAGGATAGTGAAGATGGCCCACAGGAGACCGATGGCACGGGAGTTGCGAACGTAGTTATGCTGGTATAGTTTGATGTCCTCCAAAGACATCGGTGCGAGCATCGATGCAGCCGATCCGGGTATCATCGTGGCACAGTTTATGTTGTATCCCAATCCTGGTATTCTTAAAATGTAGATAGACCTGGATTTTGCCAATATATGGTCAAGCAACACTGACTAATAAATGTGGCGAGAATTGCTGGAGTCTGTGGATTTGTCGTCTGTAGAAAATCACCCAGAAGTAGCCTCAGTTAGACATGCACCCATGCAAATGAATTAATAACATCAAAGGCATATTCAAAACGTGCAGCATATTCAACTCATGACGTCGCATCGCCAAGCTTTTGCGTGAACTGGATAGCGAGAATCTCTGCTGCGAGCCCGCGCATGCATAGCCCAAGTGATAACTAGGAAAACTTGGCGGCTCCTGAACTAGCCTATGTGAGAAATACCTCCCTCCCCCTCTCTCGTGGGCTACGTATGGTTGTCTAGCCGTCTGTCAGACACGTCGCTCCTGGCGCTTGGCTCTGTCTATCATAACCTCATGACAAACACAGTAAATCACAGATGTTATTTCGGATATCACTCATGGCCATAACGGACTACAATATAAAACAAATCGGCCCCAGTTATCCCCTTTTCCTAAGCAATGGTGACGAAAGCGACTGAATCAAATCGGAGCAAACCAAATGCAGTGCCAATGAAGCCTACCCTCTGGTATAGGACATAAAAACATCATGCGGTATAATTCACAGCATATAGCCCAGGTAATAGAACGTATAGCCCAGTACCGGTAGTTGCTAGGAGATCTTTTCCCGTGCTACGGCAGCTTAGCAGCCTCCGTTGGTGATGCCAAAAGACCGGAGAGGATAACGGGAGTGGAGCGAGACACGATTCAATACGCGCACGAGATGAACCATTCGATGATTTGCTTCTCAGCGCTGACGATGTTCCGTTCACTCTCAACCTAAATGTATGACAATATTGCTTGTCATGTCGATCTAGCAAAATATAGGATGCTACATTTTATATAAATATGATCTTCACAGAGAATATAGACGGTCGACGGCACTGACGCGGAAGAACCCCAACCTCGCTCTCTTACTTTGCTAAGCTCTCTGCGCTGGCAGTGTCACTAGCATCCGGATGGTAATCCTTGTTAATATACTCGCAGTCAGATGGTCAAAGATTCCCAGTCTGTTTATCAAAATTCTGCCTAGACTTTAGATTAATTACGGAACAATTTTCCAATATCCTCAGATATCCGCTGGGGCGGTTTAGTTTTACTCAAAATGGTTCTGCCAAATAGAACGCCGCAACTGCAAATGTGATAACAGGAGAACCTCCATTAGATAACACTTGGAATAGTGTTGGTATATGACTATGAAAGTCACCTTCCTCGTTTACCTTTTTTTTTTTAAACACAATTTTCAAACAAAATGCTTTCTCTATTAATCAAGTAATCCAAATATATTTTTTGCGTTTGACGATGTGGTTACGTTCAGATTTGGGTCAGTGTATTGTAACCGTTTGCTCCACACGCTGTTTTTAAGCAATCTCGCCTCGAGGGAAAGTATGGGTTTTCCGCAAAACAGCGATGAAATCATTTAAATCTGTGTTAAACATATTTAAAAAAATTATTCCGTGTTATATCACGTTGACTGACCACCCTGGGCCAAACCGGATTAACGAATAAACAGAGCCTAAATGACATTATATGGCCTACACAGTGCATTCGTTTTGACTAAGTGGCCGTTTGGGATGCGGATATGAAACTGGAGTAGTCACTGCTGGCCTGAAATTGGAGTTGAACTGCTGCCCTGGGATTAATATGCATTATAAATACACATTATTTAAGGGTTTTGTGTGAACACATTGTGACATTCAGGACAGTGATCCTCTGATGCACTACGAGTTTGGGGTGAATAAATTGTGACTGCTGCAGCACAGGTTTAAATCTAGGCCCGGCTAATCTTAAAATCCAGAACAAAACATAACCATTTATTATAATATACTACTATTTGCATTTCCATTTGCTGCATGATCTATTTCATGCATTGTGAAGTGCTCTGTTACTTTAGTTTTTTATATATCTGTTAGGCTGCATTACCAAGGTTAGTTTTAGAAACACCTTAAAACTAAGAAATCAAACACATTAGTAATAAAAATAACTGGTACCATAACATGTAAACCTAACGTACACAAATATCTATTGAGGCCGCAAGGTCTCTGTAGCCATGTTTCACATAAACAAATCCCCCCCCCCCCACACACACACACACACACATACATACCCACACACACGATCTAACAAACATACAGGTTTGTGTTACTTGCTGCATTGATTAAAACATTTAGTTTGTGGTAGATAAAAAAATATTAATTCCACCCTCTAAAAATACTGTAAACTGATATAAGCTTTGAAATTGTAGCATTGGAACTTTATTATGGACATGCAAAAAAAATGTGGGCGAAAGGAACTCCTGAATCTCAACATCCTAGTCTCTTGTCGTTCTGTTGATGACATTTATCGGTTGGTCTGGTGCCATTCTGGGTCGGGGACATTGTACCCGTATGTAACTACTGACGTGGTCTGAACAATAGCGTTGGACAGGGTCCATCACCCCAACGGACAGAACCAGTGGTCTCACGGTTATCTCTGTAATATCAGTGGTCCTCGAAAATACATGTAGTTGCCCGTCCCCTGTATGAAATCATTTGGTTCTTGCTAACTTTAACGCGTGTCCGGGAACGGTTGAGGGCTCGCTTAACCAACCGGATAGACTATTCCCCTCACGGGTGAAATCTCCCGACGGACTCCTATTATGTAGATACCAACATTTGCCTCAACGTTTTTTAAAAATGTTTATGTCCAATCGAAGGTGTGTATGCTTTCGATTTGACAGTTTGCACGGGCACAGTTCGACACGGCACCATCGCCACCTCTATTTATGATACCTTGGCCTTCCACCAGGTGGGGTTGTTTACCCGCAACCACATTGGGCCCTGATTATGGAAGCTTGTAGTAGTTTTTCTGCAGACGCTTCGGTTGCCATCCCAGCGCTCTTATACTTAAAGTAATTTAACACATCGGCTCTCAGCCACTGGCCAAACCACGAACCAGGAACGCGGGCGGTAAAAGGGGCAGGATTAATCCGACATGTTGAGTCTCTTCGCTGTGCCCCACGGGCCATCACTGTGAATGCCTGTGACGGCATTAATCCCTCTGCCTCTCCGAGGGACCTTGGTCACGTGCTGACGTATCTGACCCTTTTAAATACAGCAGCGCTGTATTGAGCATTGAGCTCTGGCGAGGGTTGCAGTGTGTATACGGGTGTGTTCTTGTCAGTCCGCCCGGGTTTCTGCCAAACTGGGATTTGCAGTGCAATTCTGAGCCATGTTGAAATAGAGAGGTTGTTGCTTTGAGAGATCCTATTGGATCAATTGGTGGCGTCTGTGCCCTGAATATCGTCTCCCAAGTCATTCCCCCAGCCGTGTGACATGCACCTCTGGGTCTTGCCTGTAGATGGTGCTATTGCTCCTGTTGGGACACAGCCAGTGACCATGCAATAGTACTTCTTGTTGGCCAGCAGAGGGCAGTACAAGATCATAATAGAGACTGTGTGTCCGTCTTGGAGATGGCTCTGGAGTGAAGGATATTATCTACAACAGGGCTACCCAATCTGGTTCTGGAGGTCTCTTGTAGGTTTGAATTTCTAATCCAATTGTGACTGACATAACTTTTCTCCCAACTATTGTTCATCTCTGTTAAACTAACCTGGACATTTTAAAGTGCTGCAATGTGCTAAACAACAAAACCTTGACAAAATACCATGTTTTCTGTTGCTGGCAGAGAGACGACAGCCTTTTTGGCTTGAAGAGACAGGCTTGATTCAGCCATGCTGTGAGTGTTCCTCTGCAGCTGACTAGCCCTATAAGCAGGGCTGGCCAACATATGGTTAAGCCGAAGACAGAAACGATATGTCTAATCAGCCAGATAGAAGACCCGGGCATAAAGCAATGGCACAAGAGAGCCGAGCTGTGGTCGGAACACACCTCTAACACACTCCGTTGGGCTCCAGCTGGCCTGGCCGGAACACACCTCTAACACACTCTGTTGGGCTCCCGCTGGCCTGGCCGGAACACACCTCTAACACACTCTGTTGGGCTCCCGCTGGCCTGGCCGGAACACACCTCTAACACACTCTGTTGGGCTCCCGCTGGCCTGGCCGGAACACACCTCTAACACACTCCGTTGGGCTCCCGTTGGCCGGAACAAACTACTTGGAGGGTCCCAAGGGCACAAATCACGGAGCGTTCTAGAGTCGAGGAAAACCGCTTCACATCTGAACTATTACGACGATTTTGAACTGATGTCCGGGAGTGGGGGATGAGCAGGGAGATGGTACAGAAAGAGATGGATGGTGCCAGCGAGAGTTACAAAGAAGTGATGGCTGGTAGGGGATCAGAGAGATTTGGGGGGGGGGCTGCTCTTGCCTTGACCAATTTAGGGATGAAAGATAGCCAGTAAACATCCATAGTCCACGGTTGGCTGGGAAAGCAGTGGCAGCGTATTGTTGAATATAATCAGTGAGTGTGTGTTTACCACAGAGTGCCAGAGAACCAATGCCTGTGTGTTAAGAGATAAGGGGGAGGTCGTGGAAAGATTTGTTTTGTTTTCAGTGTGTGTGTGTGTGTGTGTTCATGAAGGGGGGTGGCTCGTTGTTGATTTGGGACTGCACATGCCTCTGAAATGGGAGACTTCAATGGCGCCATTCTGGCTAAACGTCTTTCCCCTACTCACTCTCACCATTTCGCTCTCACTCACTCGTTTCTGTGCTTGTATTTGTTCCCTCTCCCTGACAGCGTGTCTCTATATGTCTCAACCTTTTACTCTCACTTTCTTTTTCGGGTAGATGTTTGTTTCTTTTTTTGGTCAAAGTAGATCTTTCGGGGGTTTTACCGTTCTTGGATAGTCCCCATGGTTGTATTGTGGCTAAAGGGCCGTCTCTTATCTTGTGTTTACTCGGACTGGAGCCTTCTTGCCTGTTTGATGGTTTCGACAACTTTAATCACTCTTCTAAGAGTTCTGCAGCAAGGTTCTAAGAACCTTATAAATTCTGTTCTTGGAATTGTTCAAAGGATACTATGTTTCCAAGAGAGCTCTGTGATGGTACTGCTTGCGGTTTGGTCAGCTGATAATTAACATTTTAACCTGGAATTCTCTAAGAGCTTAAGTACAAAGCACAATACTTTTGATTCAACTATTACATGAACAGTAACATCTTTTGATACTGTCAGTGAAGGAAGGGAAGATCAACAACACTAAATGCAGTCTAGGAAGTAGCTAATGTTTTCTGTTTGTCAGATAAAAGCAATGTAACTAGCCAGGCATTTGCAACAGATGCTACACATGCAAATATTTTAATCAGCAAAAGCCTGATGGTTTTCATAAAACTGAAATAGTCTTGAAGTTCTGGACTGAAATAAATGTATACAGACTGAGACTTCCACTTCAACAGATTGACAGAGAATTCCGGTACCACAGACTGACTAAGACCAATTGTTCCACACACTGGATATAGAACATCTAGTTCTACAGACTGACAGAGACTTTTAATTCTACAGACTGACAAGGACTTCCAGTTCTTGGCAGGGACTTTGGGTCCTACAGACTGACAGGGACATTGAGTTCTACAGACTGACAGGGACATTGAGTTCTACAGACTGACAGGGATTTTTTGTTCTACAGATGAATTAATTAATTTCCTGCTTTGTTGTTGAAAACAGGCTTGAAAAAGGGTGGGGGTCACATCTATCACATTTGCCTTCAGACCATATTTCAGTAAGTAAATCTCATGTTCATATTTGTGTGTGTGTGTTTGTGTGTGTGTGTTGTTTTGCTTGTGTGTTGGTGTTGTTTATTAAACCACACTGCTTTGCTGTGGAGATGACCTCTACTGCTACTGACAATCGCTCTTACACAACCCTGTTTACCATTCCAGCACACACAAACACAATATAACACACACACAGTCTCTGGTTACTATTCCAACACACACAAGCACACGCTGTCTCTGGTTACCATAACAATGTAGGCCTTTGGAACTTCCCGCTCTCTGTCAGTGCCATCTCCCCACCCGGCATGTATGCTCATGGTAAATAGCGCTAGGCTAGCTACTGTTCCTGGATTTCCCGAAGGCCCCCCCCCCTCGGTCCTTTCATCCTATCACACTGAGGGGAGACGCGGCCAACAAGTTGGTGAAGAGACCGTGTGTGTGTGTGTGTGTTTTGTCCCTGCTCTCGGGATTCTCTTCTGACCGATGAATAATAATAACGGTGTGAAACAAAAGATAAAACACTGGAACCGAGGCAGGGGACCGGGGCAAGATCAACACAATGAAACGACTGTTGGAGGGAGGCTGTGCTGACTGGTGTGTGTGTGTGTGTGTGTGCGTGTGTGTGTGATGCTGCACTTCTTGATTCTCTGTGTGCAAATCTTTCCCAGCTGTTATTGACAGAGTGTACGTGGTAGATGTCTGAGACTTGGCCTCATGAGAGGGTGTGTGTGTTAAAAGTTGTAGCCCTTTAGAACTAAACATATCAGCTTGTTTTCCCAATTCAGATTGTCTGTTAACAACGTAAATATATAAAAACACTCCACAGCTTCAAAACACGTTTCAACCCTGATATCATTGGTGGGCAGTTCTGGCATTATTGTCTCTCACCTCTCATCTAATATCATCTTCTCTCCTCCTCTTCCACCCTCTTCCTTTATCTTGCAAGGGCCTTCCCTCCCACAGCACTGAAGATTCTGATAACATGCTGTTGCCACTGTAGCCAGAATTAGACTCAAATCCAGGCTGTAGTGATGTGTCTGTACAGCAATGCAGTGCTGAAGGCCACTGAGTTTTCCAGTGTTAAGGCTTTGGCCCAGTGAACAATCTCAGTTTCCCAGTGTTAAGGCTTTGGCACAGTGAATGGTCTCAGTTTCCCAGTGTTAAGGCTTTGGCCCAGTGAACAGACTCAGTTTCCCAGTGTTAAGGCTTTGGCCCCGTGAACAGACTCAGTTTTATTTAGTATTACTCACCCTTCTCCCTGTTTCTTCTGTTTGTTTACCCTACTGTCCAGCTTTGGCATGTCAGGCTAGTGAGACGTGTTTCATTGTTGGCCTGTGATTGTTGTGTGTGTGTGTCAATGCAAAGGTCTGTTTGTACAATGTGTTCTGCCTTTAGCGGTCCATGGCTGCTTTGGGAGGGAAGTGGTTTAGGGCCAAAACCTCTTCCTCTAATGTCCTGGTTTTGATCAGTTTTACCTGACTACCATGCCTCACCCTTAAGCATTAGTTGCTATTTAGGAAGGATGTCAGTAACAGCTTGGGAAGGAGGGAGGGAGAAACAAAGTGAATGAGAGAACAAAGAGAGAGATGGAAGGAGAGAGAGAGAGCGAGAAAGAAAGAAACTGAGAGAACGTGAGAAACAAATGAGTGATGCAGAGATGGAAGGATAAAGAGAGAGAGAGCTTGAGACAGATGGATGAAGAGTGAGAGGTAGATTTATAGAGCTAGATAGAGAGGGAGTGAGCTTCAATATATTAAACGGCAGAGGAGGATTGAGACAGAAAGAGTGATGGAGAGATAGGGAGGGAAAGGGGGAGTGTGAGAGAAGTAGAAGGAGAAGGGGAAAGAGAGAGAGAGGGAGATGTAGAAGCAGAGAAAGAGAGAGAAAGAGAGAGAGAGAGGGAGAGAGAGATTGAGGGAGGAAGGGAGATCTGGAAATGTTTCTCTGAGCTCTCTCAGTCATGGTTTTTAATGTAGACACTCTGAGCTCCAAGCCATTGATACTTTTCTGTCCCATTCATGGTACTGGTTGGCTGTTCCTCTGCATGCAGTGCTTCTGAAACCCCTCACAGCCGGAGGAAAGCAGCACGGTTCCACAGTCAGCATGGATGACTGACAGGCTCACATTCTTCCTTCGGAGAAGGCTTGTGGTACCGCTTGAGCAAAACCTGAACGCGGTGTTGGGTTGAATGTCATTATTTGTGCCACCAGATGGCAGAATGACATTGCTGGGCCAGTCCGCTTGGGCCGCCATGCCTTGTCGGGCTCTAAGACCAGCGTGGAATTACAGAAACGACTGTCATGTCTGCGGGCTAACAGTGTATTATTAGTGCTCGGAAAACGTGTTCTACCAGCTGCCTCTGGGTGAAATGCATGCAGGCCTATTTAGAAGAAGATTATATTATCCATGGTTAACAGGGCAAACAGACAATTACACACACACACACACTAATACCAACCGGTGGTGGATGTGGATTTAAAAGCGCTGTTAGAATTCTACACAACACCACTAAGTGAATGCGCTCCTGTTTTCTCCTCCCTGACAGTGATGGTGAATCAGAGCATGTCCTTGACAACTCCCAGTCAAACAGATGGCGCGGGAGCCTCCCGTTCAGATGTAATACGATCATGATGGACAGACGCTCTCCTTCCACGGCTATTGGGATGTATATATATACGGTTTGTTTGGTGCTACGTGCTCCTGACGGGGAAGAGGTGGGCCAGGAGCAGATATCCCGGGAGGGGCGAGGATGTCAGAGGGTGGGAGGGTGTAATGAAATGGCTTCTGGGTCGGTCTGTGCTGCCTTATCCAACCGCTACCATGCCGGGTATCAATTAAGTCTGCAGGAGTCTTGGTTGGGGGACTGGGAGGTCTTTGGGAGTACCACAGGAAAGCTGGGGGACTGGGAGGTCTTTTGGAATACCACAGGAAAGCTGGGGGACTGGGAGGTCTTTGGGAGTACCACAGGAAAGCTGGGGGACTGGGAGGTCTTTTGGAATACCACAGGAAAGCAGGGGGACTGGGATGTCTTTTTAGAATACCACAGGAAAGCTGGGGGACTGGGAGGTCTTTGAGAATACCACAGGAAAGCCGGGGGACTGGGAGGTCTTTGGGAATACCACAGGAAAGCTGGAGGACTGGGAAGTCTTTGGGAATACCACAAGAAAGCTGGGGGACTGGGAGGTCTTTGGGAATACCAAAGGAAAGCTGGAGGACTGGGAGGTCTTTGGGAATACCACAAGAAAGCTGGGGGACTGCGAGGTCTTTGGGAATACCACAGGAAAGCTGGGGGACTGCGAGGTCTTTGGGAATACCATAGGAATGCTGGGGGACTGCGAGGTCTTTGGGAATACCACAGGAAAGCTGGGGGACTGGGAGGAATACCATAGGAATGCTGGGGGACTGGGAGGAATACCACAGGAAAGGTCTCAGCTTCATCAGGATACCGTTGTTTGTTTTTTGTCCCCCCAGCCTAGGATGTTTAATGATAGGGTCAAATATGTTATTATATCATGATATATATGCATGAGGACCTTTCAGTTCACACACACACACATCCACCCACTCTACTTTATGTACTTACAAACATGCGTGCTCACGAACACAGACACAGCCATATAAACACACAGTGTTAGGATGATGTGCTCTGCTCTGTGTCCGCTCTGTGTCTGTCACTCTGCTGTCTGTGTGTGTGTGACACTGGGGAAACATGGGCCTGGGTCCTAGTCTACTGGCTGTACGTGACTGTGAATGTGAGCTGTGTTTACTCGGCCAGCACCTAGAGACGGAGACCGGCCTCTGGGGAGACGTGTCCCCCCCCCCCGGGTCAAACCACCTTGAACCGCTGTCCACAGTCAGTCAGTACATGGCCTTCAAACAAGGTCTCTTTCCTCCTCTCATTTTCTCCTTCCCTCTTTCCTCCTCTCCGTTTCTCCCTCCCTCTTTCGTCCTCTATTTTTCTCCCTCTCTCTTTCCTCCTATTTATTTCTCCTTCCCTCTTTACTCCTCTCTGTTTCTCCCTCCCTCTTTCCTCCTCTCTGTTTCTCCCTCCCTCTTTTCTCCTCTCTGTTTCTCCCTCCCTCTTTCCTCCAATTTTTTTCTCCTTCCCTCTTTCCTCCTCCATTTTTCTCCCTCCGTCCTCCTCTCTTTTTTCCCTCCATCTTTCCTCCTCCATTTCTCCCTCCCTCTTTCCTCTCCATTTCTCCCTCTTTCCTCCTCCACATTTCTCCCTCCCTCTTTCCTCCTCTTCGTTCTCCCTCCCTCAGCCTCCCTTCATTTACCTTACCTCACTAAATCCATCCACCCCTCCGTCTTTCTCTCTCGTAACCCCCCCCCTCATCCCTCTCTCCATTCCTCCCCAAGCTCGGTCCCTCCACCCGGCATCTCTCCTCTCTTTTCTTAGCCAACCTTTGTCTCATCCATTATTGAGTCTTGTTTTTTTTTCCCTGAGTCTCAGAATAAATTCTTTGAATTTTTCATGTCACACATCAAATATGTATCATCAGTCGTTCCGCCGGTGTAGCGACTGGTAAACCTCCAGCAGGACATGGCGTTAGAAGCCACGAGAAGCCCAGGTGAAACTGGGACGAGACCCGAACACTCTGACCTCAGACAGTAATAAGGGGTGGGGGAGAACAATGATGGTAAGACAGATGGAGGGAGAGATGAGATTAAGAGAGAGCGGGAGTGAGATAGATGGTTGAGGGGGATTGAAATGACAACACGGGGATATGTACAGTATGTTCATCAACTTTTATAAAACCAGTCAAGAATGAGCAGGAGAGGAAGGGTGTTCAGGATGCGTTTTAGGAGAGTTCTTCATGCTTTGAATGCCTAGCTCATATACGGAGCGACTGAGGGATGGAGGTGTAGAGCGGAGATGGAGGGATGGAGGTGAAAAGAGTAGCTAGTGAAGGTGGGATAATGGAGGTGTAAAGAGGAGCTAGCTTGACGTGTCTTAGATGTAGCTGAAGAGGACTTTACCTGTCTGAGATGTAGCTGAAGAGGACCTGTCTTAGGGGCCTCACACTGGGAGTGAACCTGCTGGGACCTCACCCAGGGGGTTAAACCTGCTGGGCCTCATGCTGGGAGTCAACCTGCAGGGGCCTCACCAGGGGAGTCAACCTGCTGGGCCCTCACCCAGGGGGGTCAACCTGCTGGGCCCTCACCCAGGGGGGTCAACCTGCTGGGCCCTCACCAGGGGGGTCAACCTGCTGGGGCCTCACCAGGGGAGTCAACCTGCTGGGGCCCTCACCAGGGGACTCAACCAGCTGGGACCTCATCCGGGGAGTAAACCTGCTGGGACCTCACCCACGGGGGTCAACCTACCAAGGCCTCACCAGCAGAGTCAAGTTTCAGAGAACTCATCTAACATCTTAATATGAAGCTAAAGGAAATCTGGTTTCTAGAATCTGAACAGTCAGAGATGCTATTATGCTGATCACATGATCGGATGTCTCGCCCATAGTGCCCCCCATTGGATAATTCCTTTCCCCTGGGGCCAATGACACCCGGCCTTGTTGCTTCGTGTTTATGTGAGGTTTTTGCGCTGTGTTTGTGTGTTTGTGTGTCTTTGTACGTATATGTGTGTGTCCCCGGAGAGAGAGAGAGATGGAGAGAGGGGTGGAGTGTCTGTTTTTATTAGCCCTGCAGGGTTCATCTGTACATCCGTCTCTAAGCCCTGCAGCCTGTGAACCATCTATATTCATACAGCCATTTAGCAGCTACCTCATAAATACTCACCGTCCACATTGATTATATGTAAAGCACATGAGTTAATGCCACACTGCCCCAACCTCTCCACCAACCTACAGCATCATCTCTAATAGGAAAGGAATGTGTACTGGGGCGTAGGTTTGTTGTTGCAGATGGGGGCCGTGGTCAGGGTCATTGGTTCCCGAGATGTTCTCTTTTTCCCAGGGGGTTAATTTAACCTATCTGTAATATTGGGGCGGGGTCATGCCCCCATTGCCCCCGCCCCCGAAATCTACAACCCTTCATGGATGTATGTATTATGTATTGTGGTATGAACAAATGTATAATGAATAATGTGTAGTATGTATGTTTCAAAATCCATATTTATAGAAATGAATGAATATATCCAACGTTAACTTTTTAAATGACATTCTTTCACTATACTGTATGCACAGTACAAGGATGTAAAGTTGTAATGGGTTTAGTTAAATTGCGGGTAATGTGCAGATTGTGTAATGTGTAAAGTGAACCAACGGGTAATGTGTATGGTAATGTGTAAAGTGGTTAATCTGTATAGTGAAACAGTGGGTAATGTGTAAAGTGAACCAACGGGTAATGTGTATGGTAATGTGTAAAGTGGTTAATCTGTATAGTGAAACAGTGGGTAATGTGTAAGGTGAACCAACGGGTAATGTGTATGGTAATGTGTAAGGTGAACCAACGGGTAATGTGTATGGTAATGTGTAAAGTGGTTAATCTGTATAGTGAAACAGTGGGTAATGTGTAAGGTGAACCAACGGGTAATGTGTATGGTAATGTGTAAGGTGAACCAACGGGTAACTTGTATGGTAATGTGTAAAGTGGGTAATGTGGTACCATTGCTCCTCTAACCCCTTCCAAAGCCATGTGCGCTGTACACATGAGCATGGAACATGTTGCGGCAATGCTAGCAAATTGAATACCAATACTGAGAGACTGGACTCCGGAGACAGGGCTCTGGTATCACCTGATGGAGGGCACTAAAAAAACTTTGAAGTGACTTCTGGTGGAAGATTGGTTGTTTTGCAGATTGAACCAATGGCTATCATGCTGCTGTTTTCTGGTGGTCTTCTTAAAGGCCACGGATACCACATCTGAAAGGGGCCCCTAGGCAATGTATGCGCAACAGTGACGACCGCTGCTACTCCAATGGTACTTGGATGTGAATTATGTTTTTTATCATCATTTGAAATTTGCCGAAAACCTTGACGTTTTTCCGCCTTATCCTGGCCGAGATTTAGAAGGGCTGACTACCGTAATGGTTCTGTTTTATGGCATTTCCACTTTGTCAACCTTGGCCAGGTCACCGCCCAGCACCCATCTATCAATGAAACAGTTGGTCTGATCAGGGAGCCAGGTTTATCTGTTGTATCATGGAATTCTGAGATTTCACTGAACCGGCGTGGAGCGTGTCCATAGCGGGTGATGGAAGATTGACTGTGAAATCACAATGTAGATATGTGCTGCTGGGATATTGCTCTACTGCTAGGACAACCAGGTCACACAGTTAGGGTCCTATTAAGCTATGCAGGAATTTGATTGATTGATTGGCCCGTACAGGGAATTGATTGATTGCCCGTACCTACTAATGAAATGCATAGGGCTTGTATGTGTTGCATAAGGAAATACATTTTCTTTTTTACAGATATCTGTAAAAGATTTATTTTTTTATGGTATCTTCATACCCTATTAATATGCATAATGTATATGAGTGGGAGGCCCTGCCAGCAGGGGGCCTTTCCTCGCCCCCCTCAACGTCACCACGCTGCCCATATGAGACGTGGGAAACAAGGTACATCTACTGTATATCACAGGAACATCACGCCCAGAACCATACAGCACTTCCATAGCCCAACCTCTCGTTACCAGACCGTGGAGGGACCGCTACTGTTCATGTCCTCCTGTCCCTGTCCAGGCCACGGCAGAGAGGATCGGTGTACCGCTTCACCGAAGGCCCGTGTATGAGTAGACTTGGAACCGCCGTCAGTGGGAGTGACTGGCGCTGATCCGCCTCTAAGTCCTGGGTCTGGGTCCTGAGAGAGGGCACACGGGCTGTGGGGCTCGGTCGGAAAACCCAATGGAACTTTCTGGCCCAGCCGCGCACAAGCCTCGTAATAAACCAAATGAATGAACCAGCCGCTGTGTCAGAAACAGGGAGGAGGACAGACCGAGTGAGAAGAATGCAGAGAGAAATGGAACTAAGGATGAAACAGAAGATTTAAGATAAAAAAGATAAATATGGGTAGATAGAAAGATGAAAGAGCCTAGAGGTGTCAAACATACCAGGTTCAGGTATAATATTTATGAGGGTCGAGCATCAACTCACTCAGTACACTCACTTGACACCAGTGTAGTAATTATAAGGGAGCTACAGTATATCTTATGTCCAGCGTGCTTATAATCACCAAAATAAAAACCAGAGAGTCAGGGGACACTGACAGTTCTCATAACTACAAATAGAGGACTATTCCTGCACATTTGAACCCATCTGTAAACTGGATACAGCCCCCCACAGACCCCCACGGACCCCAGAGCCCCCACAGCCCTCACCGACCCTACAGCCCTCACCGACCCCACACCCCCACAGCCCCCACGCCCGCCACAGCCGATGCCAGCTGAGCTTTCGCTTCTTGTTCAATGATCCAGGCGCACGACAGACCATGCGCCAGACAGACAGAAAGACTGGCAGACAGACATATGGACAGACTGACAAAGCGACAGAGGGACAAGCAGACAGCCAGCTGTATGGTTCGGGTGCTGAGGAGCAAGCCAGCAGGACAAAATGTTGTGAGAGAAAAGACACTGAATTATGCATTTGAGGAGTCGCGGGAGGCTGGTGTTGAGGAGGCAATTCCTCACCCCCCCCCCACCTTGCTCCTCCGTGGCCCTGGTAACACCCCACTCCTCCCCCTCTCTCCTCAACACCTCCTATCTCCCACTCTCTTTCATTCAGCGGTTGATAGATGAGGGACACAAAGATTTCACAGGAGGTCACCACACAGAAAACACACACGCACGCACGCACGCACGCACACGGACACAAACACACACAGACACACACACCATGCAGACGCCGCGGGGTTGTGCCCTGTCTTCATCATCCCTGTTTTCCGCTCCATTTCACCGGATTGGGAGGCGGTCGCCATACGCCACTCCCCACAGCCCGCATGTCGGGGGCGTGAAGGCTCGGGTGGTTGGGGGTGTCTTGTCATCGCCGGTCAAGGCATGAGATCGTGGACACATTCAAGACTGGTCCGTTGTAATCAGCTGGAGGTGTTCTGCACCGCCAGCCCCCCTTCTCTGACCCGTCTAGCGGATCGATTGTCAGGGATTCTCCCGCTACGCCTCCAGTGAGCTGCGGAGGCACGAGGTCGCGCCCTTAATGACCTCATCCAGCCCCCCAGTGAGGGGAAAATCAATTCCTTATTAGGACTTCATCCTGGTCAGAGAGGGAAGCCAAATGACATTTGAATGAAGACAGAGGAGGGTAGCCTTTATGGGTTGTGCTGATGAATGGTCGGAGCCTGTTGTATGTAATGTAAAGGTATTTCACCAGGCCAATCTTCTGTCTATGACATTAGTTTGGGATGTTCCCTCCAACTCGTTGGAGGGGGCTTCTTGTTGTCGTGCCAAGATGTTAGTGTCCTGTTAAAACATAAGGGTCTTAGCTTGCTGTTGTTGTGTCAAGATGTTAGTGTCCTGTTAAAACATGAGGGTCTTAGCTTGCTGTTGTTGTGTCAAGATGTTAGTGTCCTGTTAAAACATGAGGGTCTTAGCTTGCTGTTGTTGTGTCAAGATGTTAGTGTCCTGTTAAAACATGAGGGTCTTAGCTTGCTGTTGTTGTGTCAAGATGTTAG
>JACXGK010009505.1:0-10663 GCA_016801125.1 Novumbra hubbsi
TTAGGTTAGTTTTACAGCCACACCCGGTGTGGTTTATTGTTTGTGCTTATCTCAACAGCTCACGGTTTGTCCTCTGTTTAACTCACATTTCAAGCGAATGCTCTACATGTTTTCTGTATATCGTTTTTATGTTAGTTAGTCCTTTCATTTTACGTGTACAGTCCGTGTAGTTTGTATTTGTCTTGTTTTGGGATTAAATCACCTTTTGTTTGAAACTATGTCCGCGTTTGGTTCTGCCACACTACAACACCGTGACAAATGTACAAACAATACAACGAGTGGAAGAATGGAATGAACATTACAATAATTAACATTTAGCAGAAGTTTGTGTTATGTTTAAATGTTGATTATGTTGTTTATTATAGGTTGTTCTGAGATAGAAAAGATTACTTTACGGTATATTGTGTGTAAGTGCATGTGCACTGTTATGGATTGATTGTGTTTTTTGTTTTGCTTTTTAATGAGTGTAATTATGTGGTTAGTAAAACACATTTTATTTTACGCGTATTGAAGATATGACTTTCATGTCATGTTGACCTTGTTTTTAACAATGTGTTCTCCTAATTGGCTACATTGCCCCTTATTTGCATTGTGCATTCTTTTTTTATCATCCCCAAAATTTCTTCCCCTCACTGTTCACCCTGATATTATTATCATACCCCGCGGTGTGGGTTCAAGTCCATCTGTATGGTTTATAGCAAACAAGGCGTACAAAATACAAAAAGGCTTACAGGACAAATAGTTCATATCTCGTTTTGAGCGGTTTTCAAATAAGGTAGAAATCCCGCAAAAACCCTGTTAGCTCATGTGTGAAGTTGGCACATTGAAGCTGTCTATCCAAAGGGCAACAATTTAATCTCTTCTTTCTTCCATCAATGGTTTTCATCCTCATAACCTTCCCATAAAAACGCAGTTGGTTCCCGTTTCAGGGAAATGTCACATTTGGATGAGATAAGAGTTTTGATGAATCATTGAATAAAAATACAATTATTATGAATGGGAAAGGACATCTGCATCCATTGCTGAGACTGAAATTAGCTCAGTGTGAATATACTGTACATGTAAATGAACAACCATGCAGCTAAGTGTTTATTTGCCGGCCTGTTTAAGCTAGTCAGGGTTGATGTGTGATCCCTTATCCTGAGGGATAAGAAAGGTAGGTTCTCCAGTCTGATGAAGTACCTAGTTCTAACAACCTGGGTTATTATTAGCGATGGAAATGAGGGGGTACTTTTCAAAAAGTAGGGACATGGAAAGAAGCATTTTAAAGGAACATAATTGTATTATTTCTCTCACAAAACCATGGAAAACATGTTGGTACAGTGTGCCATATTGACTACAACCCTTTTTCTTTACCTTTTGATATAGTAATATTTATACAACCATGTTTCCAAAAAAAGTTGGGACGCTGCATAAAATGCTAATTAGAAACAGATTACTATGATGTGAAAATGTGATAATTAATTGTAAATATTACAAAGACAAAATATCTAATGTTGAACCAAAGATGATATAGGATTTCAGCTGCTCAATATTTCATGGTCGCTTTTGCCACACTTCATTTTATAATGCAGCCAATGTTTTTACGTTTTTAATGAGTGACAAGTCGGGACAACAGGTTGGCCAGTTTAGCACTCATTTACTTTGGAGCCATGCTATTGAAATACATAAAAAATGTGGTTTGGCATTGTATTGCAGAAATAAGCAATGTCGTCCCTGAAAAGATGTTGTCTGGAAGGCAGGATTTCTTGCACAAAAACCTGTATATGTTGTTTTAATTATGCATTATGTAGCCTTCACAGATGCAAATCACCCATGTCATGTAGATTAATGCACTCCCATACCATCACAGATGTTTGCTTTTTAACTGTGCGCCGATAACACGAACTAGACACGAAATTAAAGGTGCTGGATTAAACAGCAAAACGACTAACTAACAAAACAGAAAACACACTGTGAAAGCTTACTGAACAAACATGTAAGCGTATCCACAGGACAATGAACCAAACAATACAGGACCATGAACGTTGAAAGAATACAAACAATAAACTACACCGAGTGTGGCTAAAAACCTAACTAAGTACGCTCCTCAATCAGAGGCAACTGATCACAGCTGTCTCTGACTGAGGAGCCCACAGTGGCTCGAGGCACCTCTATGTTTCATGCCCTGACTGTGATCCCCGAGGCACAGATATGGCCAGTACATGACAATAATAAAGTCCACTGAGTAGTCTAAAGTGTTCTGGACAAACATCTGGACAAATATTAGAAAGTACACAGAAGAGGGAGCTGAAGTATAACACATGCTATAGCTTTTGTTATGCCTTATTTTCTCCACAACATTTGTTCCTTGTTTTTTAAATTTGTTTTTCAATTGGTGGAACAGGTTTGATGTTCTTACTTTGGTCTTTTAAATGTCACTTGATATTTGCCAGTTCAGTTGCCAAAGTCATTTTGACTTTATATTTTCTTCCTTGCTATTTGTATTATTCCCCCAATATTTCCCCACTGCAATGTTGAGCGCAAAAGTTGAAACCGGGTACGAAACCAAAGCAGACCGGTGTCTTTAGACATTGTAGTTACAGCACCCTTATCTCAAAAAATTGAGCAACACTGAATCAAAACACCTGAATCAAAACACAGAAGATAAAACAAACACCCAAAAGCATCGGCCTTGACTTTGGATCTGTACAAGAAACGCCATGTAGCGCTTTACATTTATTTACCATTACATGTCTGTAAACACATCTCTGTCTGTAGACTTATGGGCAAATTTTGGCCCAACTGTGCTTTAGGGGGGTAACAATGGCTCGTCGCTTCTAGTGTTAAGGTTGGCTGAGAGATCTCTCCAATTTCCATTGAAAAGTGCCGGTTGCCAGAAATCCGAGAATGGTCAGGACATGAAGGACATGACATGAAGTTGTACACAGGTCATATGCCCCATGGCCCTCATGTGGGCCAATTCTAAGCTTGCACCACCAAACATCTGCAACCTTGTGTGGCTTGTCTGGTTTTTAACCTTCAAATTTTGACAATGTCAATCCGCTCTACTGGCTATGACTTGAAGCTTCCATCCATTACAAAACCATGGGGCTTGCTTACAGATGCAGATGGTGTATGAAAATGTCTGCACTCGTAGTCCTATACATTATTTTCTGTTAAATTGTACTGTATGTGATATTATATTAGTAGCATATAATTATTATAGATCAAAGAAAGGTTATATCTTAATCACAATCTTGGACCAAAAAGGGAAACCTGATTAATTCCTAATGTTGATGCATGTGTTGACTTTGACACACAAGCAATGTAGACATAAAAATAGCAATACAGACAAAAAACGCATTACACTAGCTGATGGCGTACTGTACAATGTGAGTATGGATATGACAAAGAGTATTGCTGAACAGTGATTCACAGCGTAGGACACATAAGTTAACTGTGCTTCCCGCCCTGTACAGCGAGGACTAGACTCCTGTGCATGTTAGAGGGTGAGTCACTGTAGATTAATTCCCCTGTGTGCTGTAGAGAAAGATTAGTCCTCTGCGCCATATCTCTCCCTCTTTTTCAGCCAGAGGGGAGAGAGGGTCACAAATGACTGCAGTTGCCAGACGCTCGTATTTTACCTTCTCATTAGCAATAAAAGAGGATTTGGTAATTACTCTGCCAGATTGGCAGAACCTCACTCTGAGGTAAAAAGCTTCCAAATGATTAGATGTTTATTTTACTGTACGGCTAAATTCTGGACTTGTGGGCACACTAGGGAACTACTGTTTCATTGTGAAGCTGAAAGGAGAGGAAGTGTGTGTACTGGTAGGAGAGAGTTGTGGGCATACATGTGGGTGTGTGTGTTGGGGGGAATGTATGAGCATACAAATGCCTTGTTATGTAAGATGGAGTGGGTTTGTAAGTGTGCGTTTCTGTGTTAACCAGCACCTTTAACAGGACATATAAATAATAATTAAAAGTCCACCTTCACAGAGCACATCAATGGATCTGCTCCAGACATCCTCTCTTCGATATCAGCCAATTAGCTCTGTACAGCTGCTAAGTAAATATAGCTTGGGGCCCTAGAATCAGACATGCTTCCTAATTCACACTCATAGTGGAGGACAGTGCATTTCTTTTCTCCGTATGTGTTGGGCACTTGTTTGAAGTAGAGTGAATATGGCACAGTTTCTGCCGCACACCTATCTCAGACGTCAAAGGTGTGGGGAAGAGGAGTGATTGAAATCAAACACTGGTCTGTGCTACTTCACATGACATGACCATACCGATCAAAGCTCTGATATATGGCATCCTGCAGCGCAAATCGTGAAAAAGTATTTAAAAAAACTATTACCACACACAAACTAACAGCTATATGTTTCAACCATTGTTATTAATAGATTACAAATGGTAAACAAAATCAGTCCACTACTACTAGTGAAATGTTACACTGCTGCCACCGGTGTAAAGTATCCAGCGTATATAATGATAAAATCACACAAAGGTATTACTTGAAAAGGAAAATCAGAGCAAATGCCATCAAGTCTATGAAAAATCTGAGCAAATGTCACAGTCTAATGAAATATTTTGTGGTTTAGTTTTGTGTGTTTGTTTAAGATACAAACATGTAGATTAAGAGAACGTTGGCAAATAAGGAAAGAGGCAGAGAGCAAGGGTGAGAGTTAAGGAAATGCAGAGGGATAAAGCCAATAGAGAGGGAAAGAATGGGAAAAACATGGAGTGGGACAGCAAGTAGGAGAGAAAATGAAAGGTAAGGAGAGAAGGGGCGGTTCGAACACTCATCTGTCTGTTAATCATCTTTCTGTCTTCTTGCAAGTTTTGTTTAGGGAACGATCCCTGACAGCTAAATTATGTGTGTTTGTTCTCCATGGCTTAATTATACACATTCCAATAAGAGCAGCCTGCCAAGAAGCTGAATAGGAGATATATTTTACCTTCCATGGCAATTCCCCTGTCACTTTGCAGCCAAAATAGGAGGGGTAAATACTACCTAAGCTGAGTCCTACAGGTCCTAATTGGAAGCCACTGGGAGGACACAGGAAGTGGGAGGTGTCACATTCAGTGTCTTCCTGACTGACCTTGTCACCCCATAGGCAAGGGAACTTTGAATTATGTGGCGCACAGCTTTACTAATGCTATCATTATCATTATTAATGGGACATGACACAAGCCATTGCCACACACGACAGTCACCCACAGTCAGTTGACAAATGTCCTCCCAGTGTTGGAATTGTTCCGGCTCTGTGGTTGGCTAGCCACAAAGTCACGTGTTTCTATTGAATGGCTTTCTAAAAGATTCTGCAACATGATGGCAGTTTAAGAAGAATGTCATACCAGTAACACAACTGTGAGGGTAGTGTTCAGTAGAACAATAAACAGAATACAAAATATACCGTTTGCATTTGATATCTTATTAAAACAACTATGGTATATTAAATGTTCAAATTAAGTAACAAAGCATGTGCCCAATGAAATTACAAATGAGGCTAAGTCGGGAGAGGTTGTTTGAAATGTTAATGATAACGTACAATGTACTATGGGAATTATGTGTTACTCAAAGGGACTCTTGTAGTTAGCATTGGACATTTTTTATTCTTTTTTAAATAAAGACACCTTTATTTAGAAAATGAATTATACTTTCTGTTAACTATAAATGTAATCTGGTTTAAATGGTTACATTTGGTCTCTTACAACGTACAGTAGGGAGAACAAGTATTTGATACACTGCAGAGTTTGTAGGTTTTCCTACTTGCAAAGAATGTAGAGGTCTGTAATTTTTATCATAGGTACACTTTAACTGTGACGGAATCTAAAACAGAAATCCAGAAAATCACATTGTATGATTTTTAAGTAATTCATTTGCATTTTATTGCATGACTTAAGTATTTGATCACCTACCAACCAGTAAGAATTCCGTCTCTCACAGACATGTTAGTTTGTCTTTAAGAAGCCCTCCTGTTCTCCACTAATTACCTGTATTAACTGGACCTGTTTAAACTTGTTACCTATATAAAAGACACCTGTCCACACACTCAATCAAACAGACTCCAACCTTGTCGCCTAAATTGGCAGTGCCCATACTACTGGGACCTGATTGCCCACTGTTTGATCCCCTATGGGTCAAGGCGGAAAAACACCAAAAGGAAAGCCAGAGGCAAAAACGTAGTCGAGTTCGAATGGGGATGGCGCATTATACCGGAGCCCAAATGAGACCCAAGGGGAAGGACACACAACGTCCCAAACCGCTGGAGGGCCTGCTAGGCGAAAAAGAAGACAGGGATACGCAGGAGGAAAACATAGGGCAGATTCTATTAGCCACCTCAAGTGACGAGACATGCCGGGGGTTTGAAAGCCCAGAGGAACCAGACTGCGAACAGGAGGAGTGGGACCGTCTGAGACAGATGTTCGAAGATACCACACCTGAGGAAGAGTGGCCTGGTTTTGTCACCACGTTGGGTGCCAGTGGACGAGACCAGCCTCCTACAGCCTCCTTCTGTGTCGACACAGAACTGTTAATGGTGCAGAGATCTTACCAAGATACAGTCCTACACCTAGCGCACTCACATGTCTTTGGGGGGCACTTGGGACGGGAGAAAGGGTGTTAGCACATTTCTATTGGACGGGAGTATCCAAAGACGTAGCTATGTACTGCGAGACCTGTGATAAGTGCCAACGCACAGCCCCTAAGTCGCACTATCGGAATCCTCTGATTCCCCTACCTATTATAGAGACGCGCATAGCTATGGAACTGGTAGGATCTTTACAGAGGTCGGCTCGGGGACACGAATACATCTTAGTGGTGATCGATTACGCTACAAAGTACCCAGAGGTAATACAAATGCTGTCCATGGCAACGAAAGGGATAGCCAAGGAGTTGTTTCTGTTGTACTCACGTGTCGGATTACCCTCTACTATATTGACTGACCAGGGTACGCCAGTTATGTCACGTTTGATGAAGGACCTATGTAAACTATACAGCGTGGAACAGATCCGCACCAGCGTGTACCACCCCCAGACAGACGGACAATGCGAACGATTAAACAAAACCATCAAGGACATGCTACGGCGAGTCATAGATAAAGACGGGAAGAATTGGGATATGCTGTTACCAGACGTCTACGGGCTTTTCACCATTCAAATTGTTATATGGCCGACCCTGTAGAGGGATTCTAGACTTAGCCAAAAGAGGCGTGGGAGAACCAGCCATGCCCCAATCGATCCTTCATAGGATGGCAGCCATCTGGCCGTTGGTAAGGGAGCATATGGAGGCAGTACAAAGAGCTCAAGCCCAATCACATAACCGTGCGGCTCAACCTCGACAGCCGGGCACCAAGTGCTAGTATTGGTACCTACCCCCCAACATACGCTGTTGGCCCAGTGGTTGGGGCCGTATGTGGTGATCGCACAGGTGTCCCCAGTGAACCAGAGTCCGACGCCTACCCAATGCCCCGAGTGGACGAGCTCATAGAAAGGTTGGGTAAGGCCACCTTCATTTCCACGCTGGACCTTACAAAAGGCTACTGGCAGGTTCCCCTAGCCCCAGAAGATCGACCTAAGACTGCTTTCGCCACCCCAGAGGGACTGTTTCAATATGTCCGCCTACCCTTTGGGCTTCACGGTACCGCAGCAACTTTCTAGAGATTAATGGACACTGTGTTAAGACCCCACCAGGCATACGCGGCAGCCTATATAGATGATGTGGTCATACATGCCGAGGACTGGGAACACTACCTGCATAAGTTAGGGGCGGTGTTGGCCAGCCTAGAAGCAGCAGGGCTCACAGCCAACCCCAAAACATTTTGGTTGGGCCTAGATGAGGCTATACCATCGGCAGCGGGAAGATGAAAGCAGTACAGGAGTGGCACCGTCCGACCAGTAAGAAGGAGGTGCAAGCTTTTCTGTGTCTGACCAGATACTACCGGCGGTTCATCCCGAACTATGCATCTATTGCCACATCTTTGACTGATCTCACTAGGAGATCTCACTGGGGCGACCTTCCGCCTGGTTACTGACCACGCCCCCCTCAGATGGATGGCGACACAGAGGGACACCTGGTTCCTCTCCCTACAGCCTTTTCAGTTCCAGGTGGTGCACAAGCCCGGGCGATTGCACGGGAACGCGGATGCGCTGTCTCGCCGGGACCAGGGGAGATGTGTGAAGGGTCAGACGCTTGAAGGGCCATACTGCGGGTAGGACAAGTACCCATACCTGACGGAAATCGCGAAGGGTGGTTTTCCGGCAACCAACAGAGAACGGGAGTCGTCAAGACGTTTATGTTCCAAGGAAAGTTGGTTGATGTTAACCCCTATGTATTGAATATATTTTCCTTTTCTTTTTCTCTTGAACACTGAAATAAGAGTGTCTTTACTTAAGCCTTAAGAAAATAAACTGGAGCTACAATACTCCTTTTTCCCAACAATCTGCCTGGTCTCTGCATGTTGATGAGGGCTCTCCCGCTGTAAACGTAAGACACGTTTCAGTATGTTCCATTGCTGAAGAAGCTTATTAAGACGTTATGTTTGAATTCCACTATTATTGTCACGGTTGTGGTGTGCGGCGGAACCAAAAGCAGACATTTTGAAAGTAAATGGTGAATTTAATCCAATAAACACAAAAGACAAAGACTACACGAACTGTAAACGTCAAAAGTAAAGGTGCTGTATAAACACAGCAAACAGAACTAAATACAATGAAATACAAAGAACGTGCAGCGTATCCACATGAGAATTGAATTCAACAAAGACAAACTGTGAAGTTGCATACAAACAAACAATAAACCACACCGAGTGTGGCTGTAGCCTAGCCTAAGTAGGCTCCCCAATCAGAGTCAACTGAATGCAGCTGCTCTGACTGGGGAGCCCACAATGGCATAGAGAGGGCTAGAGGCCTCTCTAGCCAGCATGCCCAGAAATGGCCAGGGGCCCGCAGCCAGGGCATGACAATTATTATGGGACAAGTGAATAAGACGGATGAGCGCTCTGATTGATGATGCAACAACATGCAGTTGAGGTATTGGCTATACCTGCATTTAAAAAACACTGACCCCTAAACATTGTCAAGTGAACAAAGACACCTTGGATAGCTACTTTTCCAAACGCACATATTAGGTTAGAACTGGGGAGAAGTTGAAGATTAGATGCCACCCATGTTTAAAACTGTACTTCTGGGGAGTTTTTGGAGAGTGAGAGCCTGAAGCTCTCTGCGCTGTTATTGCACACCTGTCTTGTGCACAACTGCTCTCCTAAAAATATATATATTTTTTTTACTGTTTGTTCACCTTTTGTTTTCATTTAGAGACATGGAAGACAATGCATTGTTTTTTACGGACACAGTATGGCAAATTGTGCCCAGGTTTCCCAATTCTTTCTTCATATTATGGAGGAGGTCTGCTACGGAAGTCCATATCTCTACCAGGTCCTGAAGCCAACACACTTCATGGTTTTTTTGGGTCCAACTTAAGTGGACTGGGCAAAGCCAGTGGAATAAGGGAAACACAACTCAAATACTTTTTAAATAACTTGTTTTAATCTATGTAGATAATTGTGTACTTTTTTAACTTTCACTGATGGAATAAGTTAACAGTTTGAATGTGAAGGTCAACCTTCACTTGAAAAACATGAGTGGGCGCAGCTTGTTAAGATGCAATTGTAGTAACAGGTTCAGTGTCCTATTTGCCTTAACAGACAGCATAATGAGCCTACAAAGCGCTCAGCATTGGACAGTGTGATTGTGGAATTACCAGAACATAGACAATAACCCAAAATATGTATATTAATCGTATCTGTCAAAATCTCTATTTTCATTACAGTAGTAGTTTAATCCAAGTACTCTGCAAACCTATACTCTCCCGCTTCAACCTGTATCAAGTTCACAGGCAACCAGGACACTACAAGACATTGTGACAGCATAATGAGGCAAGGCAACCATATTCAATTAGTAATCGTACCCCAGTCGTACTGTGCTAGCCAAAATCCTAGACATGAGAATCAATACCAACCTTAAATATTTCATTCAAAACACCAACTTTTGGAGTGTGGAGCCCTAACTGATACAATTACTTTAGGAAGGCATTATATCAATCAGTCAACTTCAGGAAATAGCATTGTATTTACCTTTAGTCATTGCTTGACTTGGGCTGGAACAGTCATCTAATTTTAGGTAAACAGCATTCTGGTTCCTTTTTAGGCAAAAGAGCAACCTGGGATTGAAGGAGCCTTAATAACACATATTTTGCAATTTGACAGTTCCTGCACTTACCCCAAGTCAAGCACTGCCTTTAGTTCATAAGTTAAGTTTAATGTGTATTAAGAATAATGTGATTTTGGCCAGTCCTTACAGTACATGATAAAAAGATTAATTAATTAAACCTCATTAATTAAAAAAGATTAAAGTTTAATACATAATAACATATACATATAACAGGACGCCCATGACAAAATGTGTACACAAATTATTAGAGAACTATTAAATGAATCTACAAAACATTCTGGATTCTCCCAGTTAAATCTGGTATTTTGATTATATGTTAAAATGTTGAGCCCTTCAATCAATGCTCTCAAATTATAATTGGAGAAGTATTAATTGTAGAATAACCTGTGCATTCAAACAGTGACTTTCCGTTTATCTCAAACAGAAGGCTGCAATAATGTAGGCA
>JACXGK010009506.1:0-13161 GCA_016801125.1 Novumbra hubbsi
TAAAGAAATACCACTGCCATAAAGGAATACCACTGCCGTAAAGAAATACCACTGCCATAAAGGGGGTACCTGGTTGGCAACGATGTTTAGTTAGGTGGCATGTGTCATTGACTTGTCGCTGGCAGTACAGTGCCATAACATCCCTAGGAATACAATACATATGTATGCACCAGAACCAGTACAGTGCCCTCCAAAGGTATTGGAACAGTGAGGCCAATTTATTTGTTTTTGCTGTATACTGAAAACATTTGGGATTGACATCAAAAGATGAATGTGAGACCAGAGATCAACATTTTAGCTTTTATCTGGATTTACATCTGGATCTGATGCATCATTTAGAAAATAGCAACTTTTTGTTTGAAGTATTGGAACATGTGACTGACAGGTGTGTTTTGGTGCCCAAGTGTGTCCTATTACATACATTATTCAAACAATAAATAGCACAGAATATCTATGCTCAGATTCAGATTGGGTAGGATAGGTTTTGGCTGTTTAAACTGCATTCAGAGGTGAAAACATGAAAACCAGAAAGCTGTGGATGAAAAAGAAGCAATTGTGAATCAGAGAAAGAATCAATCAGAGCCATTCCACAAACATTGGCCATAACCAGTACAACCATTTGGAATGTCCTGATAGATGTTTTCAGTCTACAGGAAAATAAAGGAATTGGCCTCACTGTTCCAATACTTTTGGAGGGCACTATATGTGCTGAGTCTGGTGAACAAAATGACAAATGTATGTAAAAAAACTAAATGGACTTCTTGGTTTACTTAAAGAAATAGAAGAATTGTGGGTAGCAGGAACTGAATCAGTTATATTTCCTCACTGGTGAATTATCATTGCTTCTCTTTCCATCCTTCAAAAAATGTCCACCAGATGTTCAAGAGCAACATTTATGTTTGGAGTATATGAAAATATCATTTTATATATGTTTATCATTATTATAAAGACATCTTTACTTCATAGCATTTGGTTTAATTTACAGGAGGTTGTCAGTCCCAAATTTAACTAGCTAACTGTTTATCAGACAATGCTGAGTAGCAACACCATTCAATCCTGTCACTTTACTATACAGACAATTTTCTTGGAATCCTTGTGGTAAGAGTCTCTATGATGTCAGCATCTTTTTCCAATGTTCTTGCTTCTCTGAAAGAAAACAACGAGTTTGCAAAAATGAAAACAATTTAACAGATAACAACATCTCATGAACACATTCTCAAACCAAATGACACAATAACCCTTGAAGTGCAGGTGACAACAAATAACTTAAACATGCTTGAGAATAACAGTTACACACACAAACAGTAAAGGCACTTGAAAAAGTAAAAAAATGTAACAGCCCCCATAGTAACTAAATTCAATGGTTTTATTTTATATTGTGAAATCAGTGGAAGAACATACCTGATCTCTTGACTTCTATTATAAAGCCACCAAACTCTGCTGCAGAATAAAAAAATTAGACCCACTAAACCAATCACTGCTACCACCGCTCTCCCTGCAAATAGAAAATATGACAATACCAGTACAATTCACAGATTAAAGAGGGAAAATATGTAATGTAAATTATAGACATAAGTTTACTATAATAACTACGCACCATGACCTCTTATCCAACTATCATTGGAGACCGGAGGTGTAGTTGGACCTGGACCACAAAAACACATAAAATACATCAGCATTACTTGTTCCTGATTATTATGATGAATTAATTAGCTAGAACCGCTTCTGACCAGTAAAGGACGCAATCCTAATGGATCCCTTGTTGATGGCTCTGCCAGATGACACCACACACATAACCATGGTGATATTGTCAGGTAGACTGGGAACTGTCAACGTGGAAGTTATGGTGACAGTAACAGTTCCGTTGGGATGGGTGACATAGACCGTTGTAGAGTTTTCCAAAGCCACTGTTTCATCCCAGGCCACTATTGGAGCAGGTCGTCCCGTGGCAGAACAGGAGAGAGATAACTCAGAGGTGAGGGTGTTACTGTCATTTTGTGTTAATTGGAGTGTTGGTCCATACAGCTCTGTAAATAACAGAAATAATGATTTATATTGAGCACATATCATCATTGAGGTGGTCAAACCGGTTTAGAAGAGGCTGTTCCTGTCTTAACCAATGTTATTACCAATAGCTTGAAGGCAGGTCTTTGCACTGATAGATCCATCTGGGTAAATATTAAACAGACACTTGTAGCAGCTCTCATCTTCTCTTGACACTTTTCTGATGGTGATTGAGCAGTTCTGTAGTCCCATATTTTTAAATCCTACTTTACCCTGAAAAGGTTCATTTACTTTTGGACCAAAACGTGTGTTGTATGAGGCCACATTTTCATTTCCTTCTGGTGTCTCTTTTTGCCAAGTGACTTGCAGGACGTCTTTGGGTTCCATGAGACTGCAGCTGAAGTGAGCATCTCCTCCCAGGGTTACTGTGACAACCTGCTGGGTTTCTATTAGCTGAGAGAAACCTGCATTAAGACAGTAACACAGGTATGATTTGAGGATGAAAAGACATTCTGGGATCAGCCCAGAACTCTCAGAGTCGATATAGAAGTGAGTAACATAAATAATGTGTTTCAGGTTGTCCTGGGCAGAGGTGGAGTGTTTTATACCCTGTGGTACTGTCACATTTTGGAATTGAAACACTCCAGTAACATGTTGTTTCTGATAATACAAACTATCTTTCTTATGGAGAACACAAACATCTCCAGGATACCTTAAACATGACAGAGTGATGTAGTTTTAAGAATGGTCAGAAGAGGGAGTTCAGAGGCAGGAATAAAAGAATCGGTAAACCGTAAGGACGTGTTTAATAGTTAAACAGAATGTTAAAGAACTATACATTGTGTTGAGTTAAAGTAACCGAAAGTTAAAGAACTACAGAATGTGGGCATCTGTTGATAGGAGACAAGGCTATAGCTCCTTGGTCTATTTTCACTGATCAAAACACAGTCATTTATGCAGTTTATGTACATGTATTTCAAGACCCTGTTGTTCTCTCTCCAGTTATCTACAATATACAGTACATGTGTTTTACTACACCATTCATGTTTCAGCTATATGCTATTTATAAGCTGTACAGCTACTTCACGCTTTCTATAATTGAATTCCTATGAATGAATTGCTTTATAAATGCAGTGAAATATGCAGTTTTGAAAGCAAAACATTTCATAAAAAAAATCAACAGCATTATTATTAACATATTGAACAGGCAGTTGCTGTATGCTTGAGCCATGGTGGGAATGTGTTTACATGCCCCTCACGTTTCTCATAGGATTTTGAATGAACTAATCAGATATTGCTCCACCCAAAGAAATATGACATGATATAAGGAAACTCTGCCATGAAATGTTTTATAATCTTAAAAGTTGTAGTATCAAAACGAGTCTTAGCCTGCCACCCTGCAGCTTGGCTCTTCTGGTTGGTTTCCATTTTCTTTTTTTACTTCTCTGCTCTAATGCCCATGACCAGTTTGTCCTTAGCTTTAACTTCATCCCCACTAATGGCACAATTTCCAGAACGTTGCATAGCTCTCTACAACTCAATGCGCTTGTTCTTCACACTGAGAACTAAAACATATGTGCCAATGAAGACCAATTTCACTATTTACATTGTATGATGTATGAGTCTATTAGCATTATTTGTTTCTGACTTGCCTCCCAGGGGCTGACTTTTAACGTTGCCTACTTTATCAGGTAGGTCATGCAATGAACACATTTTTGTAGCCTTTCTAATCAGTGTAAAACAAATATAGGCCTACGAAAATAACGATTGAGCGATGTGTAAAGATGAGACATAAATACTGCCAAACATAAATACTATAAGTATGTATGCTATTTTTAAATTTCATAGGATTGTGCATGTTGTCTTTGACTTCTTTATCCTTCTGCCCAACAAGCTGTAGTTTCTTTTTTGCTTTAAAGAAGTATGTTTAGACCACAGAACACATAGGTCAAAGAATAAGGATTTGACTGTCTGTTTCATGTGTTGTTTAAAGCTGAGGCCAGAATGAAGCCTAGGTTGCGTGCTTGGGAAGTTCGAGAGACAATGCTGTCATCAGTGATGAGAGTGAAGATGCCAGTTTTGAGGGTGGATTTAATGCCTATGAGAAGTAGTTTTGTTTATCACCGTGGAGCTTGAGGAAGTTTTGCTGCATATATGTCTATATTGTTGATAGGCAGGATTAGGTGTGAACTAGGTTGGTGAGAGATCTGGCGCTGATGTAAATTTGAGGGTCATCTGTGTAAATTTGAGTGTCATCAGTGTAGTGTCATCGGTGTGATGGAGGATCTAACCATGTGGAAAGATGTAGCTGATGAGGAGCAAGTGGCCAAGAACAGAGCCCTGGGGGACACCCTGCATGACAGCAGCAGATTCAGAATTGTGGCCTTTGAGGGAAATGTAGTGGGTGCGGTTGGTGAGGTATGAGTGTAGCCAGGAGAGTCAACACCCAGAGCCTCAAGCTTGGTGAGGAGGATCAGATAAATAACAGTGTCAAACCCAACAAATAAGTCGATGTTGAGGGTACCAGCAGAGATGAGGAGGTTGTTGACAACCTTGAGGAGGGCAGTTTCGGTACTGTGGAGCGGTCTGAACCCAGAGTGAAGAGGTTTAAATAAACTGTTGTTGACTTGACATTGCAGTTGGGAGGCAACAGTCCTTTCGAGGGTTGTTGCAAGAAAGGGGAGGTTGGAGATGGGGTGGAAGTTATGAAAATGTATGGGGTCCAGACCAGGTTTCTTTAAGATGGGTTTGACCGCAGTTTTGTAGTTTGAGGCAACAGTGCAGTTGGAGAGAGAGAGTTTATTTGAGTGATTTATGGACCGAGGACAGGAAGGCAAGCCTTGGGCAGATGGCATAAGAGAGCTTCAGGGTGTCTACAGCTTTTATGTTGGGGAGAGAGATTAGTTGTTTCTTAGTATTGGGGAGTATGTTTGAGTGAAAGGAGACATTCTGGATCTTGAGGTCAGACATGGGGAATAGTGAAGGGGAGATTATATTAAAGGATTACTCTTGACTGTATGTAACTGTGAAATGGTAGAGATACTTCAAATGAAAGGAATGAGGGAGGAGACAGTTTGGTTATTTAATAGGATTTGTTCAGAACAGCGAGGCCACCACCACCTGACTGGTATCAAACTGTCTCTTCCCTGCTTCCTTTAGAAGAGCAAGTTTGCCGGCAAATATAGCATATACTCATGTTCTGGTCCTACCACCCCCTCTAGTGGCCTGTGGCTGCATTTCTCACCACTGTCACCAAGCACCACAGTCAACTCATCACTGATCAGCACCCCTATTTAAGTTGCCGTTACTCACTCCCTGGTTGCCAGTTCACACGAAGTCCTACACGAGGTCACACGTCTCTACGTTTTTGGTTCCTGCGTTTGTTCGCGACTATTTTTGGCTTTCCAGCCTTTTCCCTTTTTCCCCGCTCGTTTCGCCCAAGCGTCCTACCCTGCTTGTTTATCCGATACATAACAACGCCGCTCGTTTTCCTCCGAGCTCCCATCAACTTCATCACTCCAACCTCCTTCCACATCCGCACAATCACCCCCTCTAGTGGCCTTACCATCAGCCTGTCAGCACTTCCCCTAGTGTCACTTACTTGCAATTATCGTCACAAGTCACCTGCCAAGTACACACACCTGTCTCCTATCAGTCCCATCAACATCCTTATTTAATCCCTGTGTTTGGTTCGATCAGTGCCACGTCAACACAGTAGTCTCTGGATACTCTAGCGCGCATGAACTTAGGGTCATCTTGTGTTTTGCTCGTCTGAACTTTTCTGCTTTTGCAAATTCAGTGCACCCTGTCAGTTTTGTTAGTCTCCTGGTTTCTTGGGGGATTACGTTTACTTTCATGACAAAGAGGGACAATTAGGTACAATTCATCTGATCACTCTATGACATTCTGGAGTATATGCAAATTGCCATCTTAAATACTAAGGCTGCTGACTTTATGAAAATTTATATTTGTTATATATACAGGTTTCAAATCCTTTTTGTGGATTGGCCCAAGGGTCCCACAGAGGTTGATGCAATTGGTTAACACTATCAGGTTTTGAATGGTTAGTAGTAGAAAAAGGATGTGCTTAGGAGGAAACATGCATCAACAAAAAATTGTACGCTGGGAGTATCTGATATGAAGCGATGCCTTCATCACAATATTGGTTATCACAAAATTGGGGAGGGAAAAAAAGCTGACAAATGCATAATGTCATAATTAGCTACCTTAAGTGATGCTTATTAGCTGATTGAACAGGTGGTTGTACTGTGCTAGTGCCATAGTGAAAATAACTGTTTGAATCTGAATATCTCTATCTTGATGTAAAAATTGCTGGGATATGCAAAAAGAATTGTGCGGACGTTTGATGCAGTTCCAATAATCGAGTTGTGTTCTGAACATTCTTATTTAAAAAAAAAAAACCCAGTACAACTTGTTAGGCAGAAGAATAAAGAAGTAATATAAACACAACATACACCATCTTATGAAATGTTTACATTAGTACATTAAACATACAATTCTTACTGCATTTACATGTCGCAATATTCTTGTTTCATCCTTACATCTCTCAATTGTTCAGACTTATTATGGTTATTTATTTAGCTCTATATATTTTTTGCCAAGACTGACTTCTGGAGAACCTACCCATTCTAAAAATATATGTTCATTAGCACATCATTCTTGACGTGTATACGAACAGAAAACATTTTTAATTTCCTTTTTAAAATCGCACAGGAAATAGCGCTGCGTTGTTATCAGATCATGACCTTCATTCTGAGTCTGAAACACACATAGAAAAACTAAATTGGGTCTGGAGGCATTTTCTTGTACGTTTGTAGCAATTTATTTCAGTTGCTGCCATTATACATTACATTATCAACAGAGATGAGGGAGCCCACTCCAGAGGCAGCCCTTGCCATGACACTACCTCCACCATGCTTCACAGATTGAGTGGTATACTTGGATCATATTCCAGTTCCCCTTTCACACTTTTGACATCACTTTGATAACGTTTTACATGTGTATCTTTTGTACCTACCTGCACATGTTTTTATTCAAACCCACAAACACCTGCCATACCACTGAGACCCAATGCCTTTCCTACTCCTCTCCATGATGTCACATGGCTAGAAGCATCTTGTCACAGCCCTTCCTTGTGCTCCTCAGGCATCTTGGTCACGCCCCCCTTCTCCGGAGTACTAAGGAACACCGGTTTCTCATCATGTGCTATTGGGCAATTGCCCAAACTGGCTCTAACTAGAAAAGAAAGAGGAGTGGGAGGCCCCTGGGCACAACTGAGCAAGAGGACAAATACATTAGAGCGTCTAGTTTCAGATACAGACGTCTCACGGGTCATCAACTTGGAGCTTCCTTAAATCATATCTGCAAAACACCAGCCTCAACATCAACTGCAAAGAGGCAACTCCGGACTGCTGGCCTTCTAGGCAGAGTTGCAAAAAAAACGGCTAATGAGAAAAAAAAGATTAATATGGGCAAAGGACCAGAGACACTGGACAGAAAAAACTCATAGAAGTCCAGCATTTCATGTTGATTCAAAAACATAAATATCAAAGTGCTTATTGTCAGTTTGTAGTAGCTGACATACTGTGGGTATGAAGTCAACACCCCCTTACAAAATGTTCTAATTTATTTTCCCAGTTGTCCTGCTTTATTTAAATCAATCAAATGTATTTTATGAAGCCCTTTTTGCATCAGCAGTTGCCAGAAAGCGCTTTTACAGACAACAAGCCTAAGAGCAAGCAACAACTCCCTTGTAGGGTGAAAGATTAGGAAGAAACCTAGAGAGGAACCAGACTCTGAGGGGCGGCCAGTCCTCCTCTTTCTGTGCTGGGTGAAGACAAGAGTACATAACAATATGGGCCAAGACAATGTTTTTTGCATGGTGAAAAGACTAAAGCAGGTCAATAAATGCAAGCAGGCTTTGACCATTGTCCTTGAACAGTATCCAAGTCCACATCATAATTAGGTGGACAAGACTGGGACAGTCAGGTGGGGTGTGGGCAACAGGATCGGCAACACAACCAGGAGCAGATGGTTATAAATGATAAACGAAAGACAGATAGAGGCAGCACACCACCTAACACGATGTTAAAGGTAGTGATGCAGGTGAAATTGCAGAACAAACCAATCAGGAGAACAGCAAGGAATTTGACATCAATTACTGTGCTCTGACTCTGTATTATCAAAAGGTTACCAGAGAAGAAGTTTAGGTACAACAGCCATAGACTAAACATTTCAGCAAGTTATCTGCAGCATTACATTACATTTCAATTTCAATAATTACTGTGGATCTATGTGCAGAAATACAGTGGTCTTGCCACTTTAATTGACATGTGCTCTGCCAGCATTATTGATTTGATAGAAAGGCATGATTTGACTCCAGACATGATTGTTTTCATTAATTAAGTTGAATTTGGTTTTGAAATTAAAATCAATATTTACAATTAATTGGTTGTGTTCTTATGTGCTGATAATCCATTGACGTAGTGCCACAATTTACCTGCTGATGGGACAAAAAAATGCTCACTATATTTAACGGTCTACAACTCCATAATGAAATAATGAAGATGTAACGATGTAATTATTACAAAATATGTGGCCAAGAGTTCCTCCTGTTATTTGTATGATAATATGATATTATGGTATGATATTAAAACCATCATGTTATATTGTGTATTGTAATTGTAAAACAGTGTGAAAAGGTTAATAACATACCCTCGCTCTCCCCTACATGTATCGACATTGAACTGTTTGTATTCATCTCTTGGAATAGATACGCACTTTTTGTAAAAAATCAGGGAAACACCGTCTAATGAAGCTGCTATTGGTTTCGTTTTAATACGGTACATTCACGGAAAGTTTCTCTATTGAAGTAAATACAAGCTTACTGTAAAATTACACGAAACCAACTAATGAAATCAGTCAACCAGTAGTTCTACCGCGTTTGCAGATATTTTTATTGTTTTCGTTTTATGCTTTTTGTGCGTGTTATGATTTTATTTCTCACTCTACTGCCCACCAAGTTAGTTTGATTCAAATCATAGAAAACTTCATAGATTGTTAAGAAACTAAAATAATCATAACAAAACAAGGCCTACTGATGATGATAGCTTACTAACTACTTATAATATATTATACAAATTATTATCAAGTACCATAATAACCAATGGTAGTCTACTTACTATTATTAACTATATATTTTCGGACAATAAAACACCATAACGCTGAAAAGAAATCAGAAATCATAGAATATCTGTTTTTACATGGTTATAATCTTATAATGTCTGTAATTACATTTGTTAAAATCATACCAAATTGCACAGTAACAAACTGCGATGATGTTAGTATTTGATTGGACATTGGACCGACATTCGGAACTTTAAATCTCAATAGCATTTTAACGAAGATATTAATCAATACATTATGGATCTCATTGTGATTACAAAAGTGTATAAAATATTGCACAGTGTTTATTTAATCATATTTTAATCGAGCATAACATTTCCGATCAACGGAGAGCTAACTGCTGTGTATCGGAGTCGAAATAGAGATGGAAGAGATCTCAGAGCTGGTGCTGGTGGTGGGGGCATTTCTATTTAAAACAACAACGAACACCCTTTATTTTTTCTAAATCTGAAACTCCAAAATGAACAGAACATTGTCATTTAAATTGCACCTGCAAAAGGTATGCCATGATTATCAAAACGTATATATTCTGTATCAGGAAGGAACAATGAACAACTTTTCATTTTTCAAAATCTGATGTTCTAACATTTGAAGGAACATTGTCATTTAATTTTCACATGTAATAGGTGTGCCATGATTATAAAAAGTATATATTCTGTATCTGGGGAGGGTGAGGAACAATGCACACCTTTTAAAAAAAACAATAGCTCCTACAGAAGAAACACCATCATTATACAAAGTATATATTATGTGCATTGTTCCCTAACCTCCCCTGATCAAGACAATTTAATTCTTATAATCATGGCATACTTTCACAATTGCTAAAAACACATTTTTGAAACCTTCATACATTTTCACAAAACACACTAAACACAAAACCAAATCTTCAAACTGTATTCACAAAACCCTAGACTCGTCTGTCAAAATCTAACACTCGCCTCAAAACCAATTCTTCTCAAAATCAAACAATAGCTTTCTGATCATACACAAAGCCAGTCAACATATAAACACTTCAGAGCATTAATTAGATACTACATAGAAAAATTGAGAACACAGTGTGCAGAGCAAATTAACACAGATTTTTGTAATTGTAAATAGTAAACACATTTTGCAATACAAAAAGTGTAATAATCCTTCTAAAGTGTGTGTAGAGTTTTGCAAATCGAGTGAACGCAATTTGGAAATGGTGTCAAACTACCAGAATTTGATTAAGGTTTTGTCAAGAGAGTGACTGAGTGGGCTTTTGTTTGTCCACTCGCCCCAAGAGGATTGACCACAAGTTCTAAATGGAATTAAGGTCTGGGGAGTTTCCTGGCCATGATCCCAAATTTAGTTATCACTTTTGTCTTATGACAGGGTTCATCATTCTGGAAAAGGCATTGTTCATCACCAAACTGTTCTTGGATGGTTGGGAGAAGTTGCTTTCTGAGGATGTTTTGGTACCATTCTTTAATTATGGCTATGGTCTTAGGCAGGGTGGGCAAACTACGGCCCGAGGGCCAAATGTGGCCCGCAAGGCTGTCCCGTGGAATGCCCTTTTCTGGCCCCCAAATCAATTATGATTAACAAATTACAAAAACAAATGTAGCCTTCCATTTCATTTCAAAATCCTGATTTGGCCCCCGAGCCAAAATATTTGCCCACCCCTGGTCTTAGGCAAACATGAGTGAGCCCACTCCCTTGGCTGAGAAGCAACCCCACAAATGAATGGTCTCAGGATGCTTTACTGTTGGCATGACACAGGTCTGATGGTAGCGTTCACCTTTTCTTCTCCGGACAAATGTGTTTCCGGATGCCCCAAACAATCGGAATGGGGATTCATCAGAGAAAAATGACATTACCCTAGTACCTTTTGCAGAATATCAGTCTGTCTCTGATATTTTTCCTGGACAGAAGTGGCTTCTTTGCTGCCCTTCTTGACACCTCCAAAATTATTCGCATACAGATGCACTCAAACCTGCCTGCTGCCAATCCTGTGCAAGCTCTTTACATGTGGTGTCCCAATCCCGCAGTTGAATCAACTTTAGGAGATGGCCCTGGCCCTTGCTGGACTTTTTTGGGCGCCCTGAAGGCCCAAGAAGACCCATCAAAAGCATATGGTCCTAAACTGCCTGACGCTCTTAACAATGGATATAGAAAGTCAGCACCCACATTTTAAAATGTTCATTGTTTCTTGCCTCACAGCCTGATGAAAATACATAAAATCTGAAAAGACTCTAAAATGTTTGAAAAAGAATTCAGTAAATTGCCTGTTTTGATTAAACAATTAGACAAAGCTACTCCTTTGTTATCTTGGCTGTGTGCTTAGGGTCGTTGTCCTGTTGGAAGATGAACCTTCGCCCCAGTCTGAGGTCCATAGCACTCTAGAACAGGTTTCAATCAAGGATGTCTCTGTACATTGCTGCTTTAATCTTTCCCTATATCCTGACTAATCTCTGAGTGCCTGCCACTGAAAAACATCCCCACAGCATGATGCTGCCACCACCATGCTTCACTGTAGGGATGGTATTGGACAGTTGATGAGCCGTGCCTGGTTTCCTCCAGACATGATGCTTGGCATTCAGGCCAAATAGTTCAATCCTTTTTTCATCAGACCAGAGAATTTTGGTTCTCATGGTCTGAGAGTCCTTCAGATGCCTTTTGGCAAACTCCAGAGAGGCTGTCATGTGACTTTTGCTGAGGAGTGGCTTCTGTCTGGCCAATCTACCATACAGGCTTCAGTGGTGTGCTGCAGTGATGGCTGTCCTTCCGAAAGGTTCTCCACTCTTCAAAGAGCAACGCTGGAGCCCATTGGGTTTTTGGTCACCTCCCTGACTAGGGCCTTTCTTGCTCAGTTTGAGATCCTGGTGGTTCCAAACTTTTTCCATTTACGAATAATGGAGGCCACTGTGTTCATTGGGATCTTCAATGCTGCTGACATTTTTCTGTACCCTTCCCAAGATCTGTGCTTTGATACAATTCTTTCTCTGAGGTCTACAGGCAATTCCTTGGACTTCATGGTTTGGTTTGTGCTTTGACATGCACTGTCAACTGTGGGGCCTTATATAGACAGATGTGTGCCTTTCCAAGTCATGTCCAATCAACTGAATATACCACAGGTGGACTCCAATCAAGTTGTAGAAACATCTCAATATGGTCGACTCCACAAGAGATGGAGACACCACAGGCCATACATGCCATACATGCTCACCAGCCAAGTTATTCCCAGGCACAGCTAACTCTGCAGGTTTAGATTTAATGGAAGCACCAGCACTGAATTTACCCCTTGCCCTAAGAACTGGACATTCATTTTTCCAATGACCCGAACTTTGACAGTAGTGACACTCTTGACCAAAGTCGGCTTTACCGCGGGAATCTGGCTCAACTCTAGCTGAATGAACCTCAGCCTGTGAACCAAAGTATCTTGGTGAGCGAGTCCCGACTCTCTACAAACACCCCTCAGCAGCGGCCACCTGATTTTAGCACGCTCCAAATCCTGTTTAAACTCCAATTCCTTTTCATACTTTGCACAATCATGCTCAAGCTGTAACTGAAGCAGTTCTTTCTGCTGTTCAAACAGAAGACTACTAGGACAACCCGGTGGAGCCATTGGAACAGTACAGGAAGATTGCAAGTCCTCAACAAAGGCCACCCCAGTGGTAACTGCAAGAATACCACTCTCCATTAGATTGGCCTTCAAAATCATCCTAATAGAACTTTTCAGACGTTTATCACTAACTTCAATCTTGTAGTGCTCAGTAACCTGCAAAGAACCTGCACAAGTCTAACAACACCTCTGACGGAAAGCGAATGTCCACGTAACACGTCATTTTTTCATAAGGAAAAATACCTACCTAACACCTTCGTCCCCACTGCGGAGCAAACCAGACCACACACAGAGAAAGGACAATCGCACTGGGCCCCACAGAAGAGAGGTATGTATATGGAGCTTCCCCCAAAACCTACGATAAT
>JACXGK010009507.1:0-19969 GCA_016801125.1 Novumbra hubbsi
AGATAGACAGGACAGAGCATTATCATTATAACTGGAGAGATAGACAGGACAGAGCATTATCATTATAACTGGAGAGATAGACAGGACAGAGCATTATCATTATAACTGGAGAGACAGGACAGAGCATTATCTTTACAACTGGAGAGATGGACAGGACAGAGCATTCTCATTATAACTGGAGAGATAGACAGGACAGAGCATTGTCATTATAACTGGAGAGACAGGACAGAGCATTATCATTATAACTGGAGAGACAGGACAAAGCATTATCATTATAACTGGTGAGACAGGACAAAGCATTATCATTATAACTGGAGAGACAGGACAAAGCATTATCATTATAACTGGAGAGACAGGACAGAGCATTATTATTATAACTGGAGAGACAGGACAGAGCATTATCATTATAACTGGAGAGATAGACAGGACAGTGCACTATCATTATAACTGGAGAGACAGGACAAAGCATTATCATTATAACTGGAAAGAAAGACAGGACAGAGCATTATCATTACAACTGGAGAGAAAGACAGGACAGAGCATTATCATTACTACTGGAGCAATAGCATAATGACCAGAGAGAGAGAGACATAATGTAGTCATTTCATTTTCACTGGGGAGGGAGATGTGCGTAACTCTCAACATTTAATTCTTAACATACAGGTTGAGCAACTCACCGTCGCAGGGGTTGACGGCCACTGCAGCAGTGGAGCCGGCGGCACAGCCCGCCAGGAAGGACCAATAGAAAGGCACGGTGGTGTCTCCCAGCGACCGCTGGCCCAGTTGATTGAGGTGTGCAACGAGAGGGAAGTAAACTACGGAGAAGGGGATGTCCCTGAAGGGAAATAAGAAGACATAGCATCTCACTGTTGTTCCATTAGTGTGACTTGTCTGGCAAGTAGTGACGAGGGTTGATGTTTTACTGTTCTCACACATGAAGTGAGGAGGGTTGATGTTTTACAGTTCTCACACATGAAGTGAGGAGTGTTGATGTTTTACTGTTCTCACACATGAAGTGAGGAGTGTTGATGTTTTATAGTTCTCACACATGAAGTGAGGAGTGTTGATGTTTTACTGTTCTCACACATGAAGTGAGGAGTGTTGATGTTTTACTGTTCTCACACATGAAGTGAGGAGTGTTGATGTTTTATAGTTCTCACACATGAAGTGAGGAGTGTTGATTTTTTCCTGTTCACACACATGAAGTGAGGAGTGTTGATGTTTTACTGTTCTCACACATGAAGTGAGGAGTGTTGATGTTTTACTGTTCTCACACATGAAGTGAGGAGTGTTGATGTTTTACAGTTCTCACACATGAAGTGAGGAGTGTTGATGTTTTACTGTTCTCACACATGAAGTGAGGAGTGTTGATGTTTTACTGTTCTCACACATGAAGTGAGGAGTGTTGAATGTTACTGTTTTCACACATGAAGTGAGGAGGGTTGATGTTTTACAGTTCTCACATATGAAGTGAGGAGGGTTGATGTTTTACAGTTCTCACACATGAAGTGAGGAGGGTTGATGTTTTATAGTTCTCACACATGAAGTGAGGAGGGTAGATGTTTTACTGTTCTCACACGTGAAGTGAGGAGGGTTGATGTTTTACAGTTCTCACACATGAAGTGAGGAGGGTTGATGTTTTACTGTTCTCACACGTGAAGTGAGGAGGGTTGATGTCTTACAGTTCTCACACGTGAATTGCCGTATATTACTAGTTGTTCTCCCTCAATAGCCGGACAGTCACCGGCCCTCCTCCTATTCCCCTCCCTAACCTCCCTCTCCTTGTGATTGTGTCAACACTCTCCTCCCTCTCCTCCTGACCGTGTCAACACCCTGCTCAATCACCTCATGAGCGTGGCGCCCAGTCCTCGGTACAGCCCGGTCACACCCTGGGTGGCCAGGAGCTCACGTGCAATCTGTATGGCCGAGCGTCTGACCAGCAGGGGGGCATTGTAGGATCGACTCGGGACAGCGATGGAGTTGCCCATCTGTAGACAGGGAACCAGTGAGGGCATCACTCTCTGCTGGGCCACTGGGAGAGAGAGAGAAGGGTTATGACACAGAACCAGGGAGGGCATCACTTTGTGTATGATATATACCAGTCATAGACCAGGTGATGTAAGACATATACCAGTCATAGACTAGGTGAAGTTTGACATAAACCCGTCTTAAACTAGGTGATATATAACATATACCTTAGCTCTTCAGGAACAGGGTTGTGTATCCCTGGACTAGGTGGTATTTGACCTGCACCAGTAACGGACCAGGTGATATTTGACCTATACAAGTTATTCATATACTTTAGCACTATCCCAGTTTTAAAGTGTTTCATTTTTTCTTTTTCTATAATTGTTGAGTAATCCCTCCCAGTGACCTTTATGGAAATATGATCCATCCTTGGTCCATTAGAACCTCCCAGGTGACTACTTCATACGGGTGCAGTCTCCAGGCAGAGAAGATAATAATGTCTTTGAATCCACTATGCTTAGAGCCAACATGGCACCCAGTTTCCTTACACAGCCTGCCTGCATCCTGCAACTGGATCTTTAGCATCTCCATGGGAGTTGTTATGACAACCTGACACATCCCTGCTCCACAACCTGCCAGCATCTCCTTCAGCACTGTCAGTTTGCCCCTGAAAAACACAAATACACACTGGGAAGTCACACACAGCCCTAACGCGCAAATATATAAATTTCAGTGTTAAGTCTGTGTGTGTGTTTGCGTGTGTGTGTGTGCACTAACCCATTGTTGCTAAGCCGGTGTCGAAGGAAGTCGTTAGCTGCTAGTTTGATGGCCTTCTCAGGAGTCACCAGAGTAAGGTTCACAGCAGCTCCTACAATTAAACAGTGTTAGATAACATACAAACACACAATACTGGCCCTACATACACACAAACACACATCATACTGGCTCTACACACACATCCAACCCCACAAGCAATACTTGACATATACACCCACACACATGCACACACAACCCCACACACAATATTGGCTCCCCATACACACCAATACTGGCCCTACAAACACACCAATACTGGCCCTACAAACACACCAATACTGGCCCTACAAACACACCAATACTGGCACTACAAACACACCAATACTGGCCTAGGCACATTCAGTCTGATCCCAGTCTTACCTCTGTACATTCCAAAGTAGCCTTCAGATCTGACAGTCTTAAAAAGGCAGTCCATCCTACAAATGAACAAATAGAAAGCTTAGCCAAGCCTTCATTTACAGATGCCCCCCCACCACACACACACACACAGGCCCCCCTATCCTCCAACACTCAACCCTAACCGCTCCTCAGCCCAACCAGAGCCACGGTCACTCACATGCTCCGGTAGACCTGCTGTCCACTGCGTTGGTTCTGGAGGCGTGTCTTAGCGAGGTCGACGGGGAACACGCAGGTCACGCCCACAAGACCGGCTACGCCCCCGTTGATCAGCTTAGCTGGGAGGCTGCACACGCGTACCGACACACACACGCACGCACACACACGCACACACACAGACACGCACAGACACACACGCATATAATATTGTTAGTCAAGTGTCTGTGGATCAGGCTTATCACGTCCCCAAATGGACCTCCACAAACAGAAGGAGAATTCGATATCAGGAGAATGATTCACATTACCGCTTCAGAAAATTATCAAAATATTAAAGTCCGCGCTAGTGTGACAAATTGAAAGCGTTACTCGAGAACACACTTTAAACGGTGGCAAAATGTGACCACATGGTAAGGTTTATTCCCAAAACATTATTCCAGTTTAATGTGCTTCACTAACATCAGCTAAAATTACGTTACCTCGACCATAGAATGTCACACGTTACCACAACCATAGAATGTCACACGTTACCACAACAATAGAATGTCACACGTTACCACAACAATAGAATGTCACCCATTACCACAACCATAGAATGTCACATTTTACCATGACCATAGAATGTCACATTTTACCATGACCAAAGAATGTCACACGTTACCATGACCATAGAATGTCACATTTTACCATGACCAAAGAATGTCACACGTTACCATGACCATAGAATGTCATATTTTACCATGACCAAAGCATGTCACACGTTACCATGACCATAGAATATCACACGTTACCATGACCATAGAATGTCACATTTTACCATGACCATAGAATGTCACCCATTACCACAACCATAGAATGTCAGATTTTACCATGACCTTAGAATGTCACACGTTACCATGACCATAGAATGTCACATTTTACCACGACCTTAGAATGTCACACGTTACCACAACCTTAGAATGTCACACATTACCATGACCATAGAATGTCACATTTTACCATGACCATAGAATGTCACATGTTACCACGACCATAGAATGTCACATTTTACCACGACCATAGAATGTCACATGTTACCACGACCATAGAATGTCACATTTTACCACGACCATAGAATGTCACACGTTACCATGACCATAGAACCCAGAACAGGTGGCATGAATCCCTTTTCCTTGTCCAATGTTGCCAAAACATTGTTCTACAGAGGTCAAGGCCGTTCCAGTGTTCTAATGCCCTGGGAACACGTATTTGATTTAAGCCTACAACTATTTCAGCACACTCCTTTTACATTCTCTCCTTCTCTCTCTCCTTTGTCAATAAAGCATAAAAATTCATAATTTATTTTAAAAATTAAGAATGTGAAAGTATGTGGTTGTCAAATCACCTTCATGAGATTGATAAAATGCTCCTCTTTGATACAAGTGGACCGACAATCAGAAAGTTAATAGAATCTTGTTCAATCAATATTGTAAAAAAACATTTTGATTACTATGTAATGCTTTACACGCTACACAGCTTTAAAGTAGGCAGGAGGTCTTTGCTTTTGAGAGAGACAGAAATATTTTTTTGGGGGGGAGGTTATGAAGACACCCCGTGTTGCCGGGTAAGTCTTCACAACCCCCCCCCCCCCCCCCCCCCCCCCCCCCCCCCCCCCACACACACACACACACTACACCCACCCTACCCCCCTGTGGCTTCCTATGTCACATATCTGCTTGAACCTAGACATTCAGGCACGTATGCCAATATTTATTTAAAAAATGTAATTGTCTCCCTTTTAAGGAAAATATGTTTTCTTTCTTAACTTTATGTTGGATGGTTCCTCACCCCAGGATACGCTGGGTTGTGACGTGGCTCCCTCAAAATATATGAAGGTATGAAGAGATTTGGAGCATGTTTAAAAAATATCACCTGAAATCAGTTTCACATTTGGTTCGATGTTATATATGAATATAAAGCAATTTGTCCGTTTCTCTTGGTTTTTATACGACTTTCAGAGTGTCTAACCAACAAGTAAAAAGTTAAATTGTCCTTAATAGAACCCACCAGGAATACTCGTTTTCCTTTTCAGAAGTAGCCAAACATGTCCGTGGTTGAAACCTGACCCAAGTCACTGCTGCAGTACAAGATTATTGTCAAATTGGAGTGATTACCTGACTATTCCTTTGCCAATGTTTCAGGATCACTTCTAGCAGAGAATTTAACTACTGAAATAGCTCAACAGAACACATCAGGTCCACGTAGGAGATAAAGAGCAAATGGAGAAAGAGAGAGAAGAGATAGGAAGAAAATAGAGACAGAGAGACAGAGAAAGGAAAACAGAGAGAACATACTTTATCTGTTGCTGTTGGGCCATTGGTCTGCTAGTCTGGCTGGATAAGAGGAGAGGCTGGCTGGCTACAGATGGTGGTTAGAGGCTGGTCCTGGAGTAAGAGTGGCTGGCTATAGATGGTGGTTAGAGGCTGGTCCTGGAGTAAGAGTGGCTGGCTATAGATGGTGGTTAGAGGCTGGTCCTGGAGTAAGAGTGGCTGGCTATAGATGGTGGATAGAGGCTGGTCCTGGAGTAAGAGTGGCTGGCTAAGTTAAAGTTGTCTGGCTAGTTCAGGAGCTTAAAGTATAGGGTCTGCAGCTGAGTGGAGGGCGACTGGCTGGTCCTAAATCCTGAGAGAAAGGTCAGTTGCTGGGTAGAGGGTGGATGGCCGGTCCTGAAGCGTGAAGAGTGGGCTGGTGGCTTGGTGGGTCGGGAAGCTGTGCGCGGGCCGCGTGGCTGGGACAGGGTGAGGGAGGGAAGCAGAGGGAGCCAGACGGAGACCGGGTTATATACCTTCTCCCAGGACCGGCTAGAGGCGGGAACGCAGAATTACACGCCTCCATATGAAGCCAGGCTCCGCCCACACATCGCCTCCTGAAGGAAAAGCAAATCGTTACGACACAGCACATGACTTGTGACCTTCGAATTGCCTTTATCCGTTTTAAACTTGCCTTTGGTGGTTTGATTACAGGCTCGCTGCCTTGTTCTGGACGAGCTGAACTTTTCCAGGGGCTGTTGTTGAGGCTTCCAGTCATGTGACTGGGCGGAAATCAAGATAAAATACAACAATTGTTCTGTGTTTCAACCAGTAAATTCAAGGTTTAAGTGGTACATTTTATGGAGTGAATTGTTGTTTTATGGAGTGAAGTGCCATGCTCTTGGTTTTCAATATCATCAGGACTAGTTTGTCTTTAACTACCACTGATTGTAGTTCTGAGATTACGGTTGTTTAGATTACGGAGATTACGAGCTGTGGTTGTGGAGGTTTATATTGTTGAGACATCTGCATTTGTGTGCACTGGCTAATTGTAGACTGTTATTTTAAGTAGCTGACCTAGTTGGCTCCCTTGTCGAACTTGTTTTATGTTGGAGAAGCAATAATTAACTGAAACCTTCTGTTGTTCATATATTGAAATCCGTTACATAACAGAGGGTGTGAAGTAAATAATCAACAATAATAGTGAAAAGACCAGTAAAATCAAACAGAACAATTCCTTCTAGCAACTTATTTCTGCCAATATTGGGTCTTCTACCTGTTCTTGTTCAATGCTCTTCTCTCTAGGCATGGAGAAAAGACACTGCATCCGGTCTGTTGTTTATTTACATCTAGCTGAGAGCCAGTTGAAGGCTGATTTTCCAGCATTTTAACCTGTAAAGGCTGCCTTGCCATGGAGTGACGATTCCTTCCATGTTTGGGGACAAACACTTTCCCCGAGGCTGTGATAAACAATATGTCCGATAAGAGTGGCTGAACTGTGAGGCTCTATCTACATCAGCCTCACACAGCCAAGCCTACTATTCATGCAAACAATTGTTGAACTGTTTGTGTTAAATTTGGTCGAATATATTGGTTAGGGTGCTGTAGAATTACACGAGCAGGGATTTTTCCAGAGTAGTCATTTTTGAATTTGCATCAAACACCATCATTGAAGAATTATGACATACCCTGTCGATATAGAGTTGACCAGATTAGGAAAACAACAGAATCTCCAATCCTCTGTGACACCTCCCTAAAAACGTAATTAAATACTCAATAGCATGACCACAGACTTTTATTGTGTCAAAAGACCTTTAGACATGTGTATCACAGAGAAAACTAGAGAATACTGAGACACATATACTGGGTGATAAAGACGGTGTGCAGTGAGCAGCATCTATAAACTACTACCATGGTATGTACTATTTTATTATTTACAATGTGCTTTTAGGTTAACAGTTAAAGTCTCAAAACGATGCACCCATACATCATCTAAGGTGCAATCACGCTTTATCCCTGACATTTACAAATGTATATAAATTCTGTCAGCTGTTGACAAAAAACTAACACGAGTGTGAAAAGACGGTTCTCGACCTCAGGTAGCCATATGGCCTTCAGTTGAACGCTCAGTTAGACAGGTGGTCAGTTAGACAGGTGGTCAGTTCTGTGGTCATTGGTCTTCATGTGGTCACTGTGTTTCCCACCCTTTGGGCGTGGCCTGGTACAGGGGTGGGAGGGGCCGTTCCAGGGCCAGGCGGCGTGGTCCAGTCCGGCGTGGAATGGGGCTTGTCCTGGGGCCGGAGGCGGGCGTGGCCTGGGCCAGTCAGGGGGATGTGTGGGGGGAGGGGCCTGGTCCTGCGTGGGGAGGGGCTTGTCCTGGGGCAGGGGGAGGGTATGTCCTGGGCCTGGCGCACACAGCGGTGGGCGTGTCTATCACAGCGTGTGCAGTGGCACCGGTGGACCTCTGGGAAGTAGAGGAGCGGGCTGATGTGTGGCGGGCATCCTGGCACCAGCATGGCACGGTGCACCAGGGTGTGGGGCATGCAGCCCCGCTGGATCAGGTAACTCCTGCCCACCCGCCCTTTCACGTTAGTGTCCTGGCAGAGAGGGTTGGAGGTCAGAGGTCAAATGAGAAGAGAGAGGTCTTAGCTTCTCCTCTATCTATCCTGACATCATACCACCCTCCTCTATCTATCCTGACATCATATCACCCTCCTCTATCTATCCTGACTTCATACCACCCTCCTCTATCTATCCTGACATCATACCACCCTCCTCTATCTATCCTGACATCATACCACCCTCCTCTATCTATCCTGACTTCATACCACCCTCCTCTATCTATCCTGACATCATACCACCCTCCTCTATCTATCCTGACATCATATCACCCTCCTCTATCTATCCTGACATCATACCACCCTCCTCTATCTATTGTGACATAATACCACCCTCCTCTATCTGTCCTGACATTATATCACCCTCCTCTATCTATCCTGACATCATATCAGGTGTTTAAATGTGTGTGTCTAACGTGTGTGACTGAAGGTGTGTGTCTAACCTGTGTGTGACAGAACCCGCTGCAGATGGTGGTGTTGACAGTGACACACTGGTTACAGCCACTCTTCTCTATGTGCAAGGTGTAGTTCTCCGTCTTACACCCACACATACCTCCACCCGTCAAAACAAACAGCAGCAGACACGTCAACACACACATTCTGGGATGCAACACACACGCACACATAAGACAGAATATATTATTTAGTTGTTTTGTGACTCTTCGACATAAAAAAACTTCTCGGTCAGAAACCCCTCTTCTCTCTTCTCTATGCCAGTGCTCCTTAACTCTTTCATCTGCAGATCAAAGTTCACAAGGCTCTCTTATGCGGGCGGAAGGTTCCGGTAAGTGTCTGGTGCAGTTCAGTCCTTGCAGACACTATTGATGTATAGCAGGGGTCCAAAGGGGAGTCTGTCCGGGTTGGATATGGTTAGGTCGGTTCTGGTAGTATCCAGCAACTTCGGGTTGTATCTGGCAGTTTCTGATACACTCTGGTAGAATCTAGCAGGTTCTGTTAGCGCCTGGTAGTTCTGATAGACTCCCGGCTATGGTGGGGGGCGGTCCGTAACCACACTCCTTTATAGAAGCTCCTAATCCCCCGGGATCCCCTGGCTGTTATCAGCTGCAGCCGACAGCCGGACGCCAGAACACATTCACCGGCCTGGCGCACCGACAACGTGGGAGGAATAGGCACTGTATGTGTGTGTGTGTGTGTGTGCGCTTGTGTGTGTGTGTGTCGGGGCACCGCACTACACATTACCTGAACTTAACAAGGGGAACACAAGGTGAGTCTGTGGTCACATTATGGTTAGGTAAGAAGAACATGGCGATGAAGGTGCTTTATTGTCTGAACGTCACACTGATAAAGACCACATTGTCACTAAACTCCTGGAGGAATTGGATTACAAGTGCAATTATAAAATGCACATGTTAGTTATACAACCAGCCTTATACAATGGATGGCCTTAACTATTGTTTGTTGTTCACCCAGGTCACTGTCTATTAACATGCAAGTACTTCCTGGGCTTAACAAGGCATGACCTAGGTCGTCATGGCAAAACCTGTGTTATAGAGGAGATATGAGCTGTCTGTTGTGTTTGTGTTTGTATGAAAGTGAGGAACGGTTTGAGTGAAAACTCCTCATAGAATATCTATGATAGTGGACGGGACAAATCAATTCAGTGAAGTGTGATCACTCAAGAAGCATGTACTCAAAATTCCCAGAGAAAGTTTGTCTCCCCCGTCTGTGAGGAGTCCCAGTGTGTCTGTGTTCCAACCCCTGACATGATGCTCCTGGTGACGCAGCGTTAATGGGAAACTGTGATTTTGACACTCCATCGCCCTGGCTTTATCTCTATGTTATTTTTACAGCAGCACGTATCCATTGTAGATGCTCAACGCAGGAAAATTAGAGTTATGAAAATGTGTTATTCTATGCTTTTTAGGAAACATCCCTTCATCTTCATCACTCAAGAACTGGAACACCACAAGGAGACATGTTCTCAGACCTCCGACATTCACTCTACAACAATATCTTTACTTCCAACAATGCATCGGTCAAACTATTGGAGTTTTCCAGGTTACGCCCTCTGGTCTGAGTCCTCTCTGGCACTGATAAGTCCACATACTGGCTGGAGGCCAGAGGAACTCAAAATAACCTGGAACTAGCTGTTCTCTTTCGGTGAAGCATCTCTCTCCTTCCATAAGCAGGGTACAGCTGTTGGTTCATAATCATCTATTGAGATTGTAGCAGGAGAACATAACGATAAATCTTCAATTTTTATAAAGGCTCCGTCTGGTTTTGATCAACAAGCCAGCAGCGATGAGGATGGACCTGTCTGTCTGTTGGTCTGTATGGTTATAGTTAGCCAGCAGCGATGAGGATGGACCTGTCTGTCTGTTGGTCTGTATGGTTATAGTTAGCCAGCAGCGATGAGGATGGACCTGTCTGTCTGTTGGTCTGTATGGTTATAGGTAGCCAGCAGCGATGAGGATGGACCTGTCTGTATGTTGGTCTGTAATGTTATAGTTAGCCAGCAGCAATATGGATGGACCTGTCTGTCTGTTGGTCTGTATGGTTATAGTTAGCCAGCAGGGATGAGGATGGACCTGTCTGTCTGTTGGTCTGTAATGTTATAGTTAGCCAGCAGCGATGAGGATGGACCTGTCTGTCTGTAGGGTTAAAGTCTCACATGTTCCTTTCCCAACTCCACGGGTAATGGTGGGTATGCTCAATGCCTAATCCTTTAAATCTCCCAGGATTCCCCTTATCTCTGAAGCTACCATGTGACCTCTGAGCCATGCTCATCCAGCCAACAGCCAGACACACACTCCACCTTCACAACAGCCAGACACACACTCCTCCCTCCCACAGAGACACACACTCCACCTTCACAACAGCTAGCCACACACTCCACCCTCACAACAGCCAGACACACACTCCACCCTCCAACAGAGACACACACTCCACCTTCACAACAGCCAGCCACACACTCCACCCTCCAACAGCCAGACACACACTCCAACTTCACAACAGCCAGCCACACTTCACCCTTCAACAGAGACACACACCCCACCTTCACAACAGCCAGCCACACTTCACCCTTCAACAGAGACACACACTCCACCTTCACAACAGCCAGACACACACTCCACCCTCACAACAGCCAGGCACACACTCCACCCTCACAAAAGCCAGACACACACTTCACCCTCCAACAGAGACACACACTCCACCCTCACAACAGCCAGACACACACTCCTCCCTCACAAAAGCCAGACACACACTTCACCCTCCAACAGAGTCACACACTCCAACTTCACAACAGCCAGACACACACTTCACCCTCCAACAGAGACACACACTCCACCTTCACAACAGCCAGACACACACTCCACTCTCACAACAGCCAGACACACACTCTACCCTCACAACAGCCAGACACACACTCCACCTTCACAACAGCCAGACACACACTCCACTCTCACAACAGCCAGACACACACTCCACTCTCACAACAGCCAGACACACACTCCAACTTCACAACAGCCAGACACACACTCCACTCTCACAACAGCCAGACACACACTCCACTCTCACAACAGCCAGACACACACTCCACTCTCACAACAGCCAGACACACACCCCTTCATTTCATCAAGTTAGCCAAATTAAAATTCAAAGTCTCTTTTCCAAGAGAGACTTGGCCAAAATAGTAGCACACCCAAGTTACAGTACATGAAATAACAACATAAAACCAATTACAACAGTTTCTAGCTATACTGTAACATGTAAATGTACAGTGTAGATTAAAGTTCAAGACATCTACAGCACCCCATCTATCATAGACTTTGATTTTAGACTTAAATCAATCAGAGTCACTAGAACGTCTAGCAGACGTAATGAGGCCATAGAGGACATTTATAACAAACCTAAAGGCCCCATGGTGTACAGTGTCAAGTGTACGTATTGAGGCCATTGAGGCATGCATGCACAAAAAATTACCACAATCTATTGTACATAGGTAAAAAAAAAAATGATAATAAATACTTGAGCCTGAGCTTTTTCACAAAAGTGTAAATTCCCTAAATATTTAGAACTATAAAAGTTCCTGCAGCATTGCGAATGTTTGCAGAAGGTGGTCACCATGACCAATGAAGAAAGCCACTGTCACCATCGTGGTAGAGATGGAGTCTTCAAGTCTTTGTCGGGAAACAATTTGGGTTTTGTTTTTAACCGAAGTTCTTGCTTCTTTTTCTTACTATTGACATCCCACACAATAGATGGCGGCATTCGACATTTTTTTGGATGTCGTTCCCATAAGAAAAATAAAAGCAAGTAAGACAATGCGGATGTAGATGTTGAAGTAGCTTGTTTTGATTGCATTTTTTTCTCGTTAGTAAAGTCCAATTAGCTGAATTCTCAACTCTACACAAAAAAACCAATGGCTAAACTGCAATCGTTTTTTGTGTTTTTAAATAAACGTTTAACGGAGGCCGCTCTTGATATTTTCGTGACAGTCGAGAGAACGGTATTGGAGTACCAGGAAGAGAATGATCGGATACGAAATATATTGCAACAAACACCGGAGATACGGCTTTGCAAAACTGGTTCGTATGACCATATGCAGATAGCTAGGTGTATCAATAAATTGTCTTTTCAGGATTGCAATGGTTCCCATTTTGTTTGGATTACAATAATTTCCATTTTAGAGAACAGTCTGTAATTTTTAGTTAGAGTGAAAAAGTATGAAAACGAAAAATCTCGATTGAGTGACCGAACTCAGGCAGGACTGTTCAAAGAAAATTTGTTTTACTGCTTCCGTTTTTAAAATGACCCACACTTTGTAGACAGACTATTGTATAAAAAAAGTAAATAGTAAAGGAACTTTAATATAAGTAGGCCTTCTCTGACACAGGTTTTCGTTGGCATTTAGGTCAGGTGTCTGCAAAAGTTTGATTCTGTGAACTTGAATTTAGATTCAAGCAACATTGATAAAAAAAAGATTAAAAGCAGAAGGAGCCTTTTATAAATGCTTAAGGTCACAAGGATTATTACCAACACACAATTAAAATTGTAGTATTCAATTCCCACGATATGCAATATAGAATAAAAAAAAAAAAAGAAAATGATATAACTGATATACAGGTTGAGTCTTTCAGACTTTCAAAGTATGTATTTTGGTGCTAAATGACCAACCGCTTAACCAGATTTCCTCCTGTCCCTTAATGAGTTGACCCTGAACTTCTCAGATGCAGATATCTTTTGGGGTATTCCAGTATGTTTGCTGTATTCAGTTTGCCTAGATTCTTCAAATTTCATAGACATTTCAAGGTGTCCTTGGAAAATAATTTCTATTTATTTATTTCCTTATTTAATCTACTGAATAATTACCTGTCAACTCTGTATTTTCTCTGGTATTATTTAAATGTTTTTTTTTATTTCTTTATGTACGTTTATATATATATATAAAGAGGTAACCGTTGCTCCTCCTCTCTAGACTCCTTGCCGTTCTCTCTGTCCTTCTCTGAAGAGGAGGTTCCCTCTGATGATGAGGTTCCCTCTGAGCAGCAGCACCGCGAGCTGCAGGAGAACCCAGAAACCACACCGATTAAAGAGGAACCAGAGGAGCTCCTGATCAGTCAGGAGGGAGAGCCGACTCAGGGGCCTTTTGAGACCAAGGACTCCATATTTACTCCTCCCGGTGTGAAAAGTGAATGTGATCAGGGAGATCCACTTCACAAAGCCATGCTAACTGAATATCCCACACTCAGTTGGTCCAAAGTATCTCAATTAAAGACATTTCATGTGTTTTTGAAAGATTTTTTCACAGTGTCTGCTGCTGTGAAGATTTTTGGGGCAGTTGAGAAAACAGTGGCCGAGTACCAGGAGGAAAACGATCGTCTGCGGAGAATTTTGCTGCTCACCCCGGAGATGAAATTATGTAGAACGGGTTTGTATTTACATCTACTGATGTTTAGCTCCAATTCTGCTCAATAAACTGTTTTGACTTTCAGTATTCACAATTTTAAAAGTTTTAACAATCTTTTAAATGTTTATCTCGTCAACTATTATCTTGCATTATGTAAACTACCCCCTTTAAAAATATTTCAGCAGTAGAGGATTTAAGATTATTTTAAAATCATCTTTTTATTTTTTCTGTCACTGTTGTTTACAATGGTGTATGAAACTGAAAGTTATAAAAAATAAATCGGTCACAGAGATCCATGGCAACAGATCTGAACAGAAATTGCTCTAACCTCTGCTCCTTTTTGTCACGACTCAGAAGAGGAGGTTCCCCCTAAACAGCAGCACTGTGAAAAGGAGTGGGGTCCCCTTCCAGGGCAGGAGGTCCCAGAACCCACACAGATTAAAGAGGAACAGGAGGAACTCGGAACCAATCACAAGGAAGAGCAGGATCGAGGGGCGGAGCCTGATATCATAGAATTCATAATACCTCCTTCCTGTGTGAAAAGTGAACGTGATCAGCAGGATCCACTCAACTCTCTTCCCCAAGCCCAGGCCATGGAGAGGGAATTTAAACCAGGGGATCTCAAACCTTCTCCCAATGTAACCCACCTAGAGGTGCTCGACATTTCCTGCAACCCTCCGGATTATTTTAACAAAAAGTTCTTGAAGCAAAATAAAGGGACTCGCAAAGAGAAGTCTTTTAGCTGTGATGACTGTGGGAAAAGCTTCAGTCAGAAAGGAGCCCTAAATAGGCACATTGTGATTCACACAGGAGAGAAACCGTTTTGTTGTGGTGACTGTGGAAAATGCTTCAGTCGGAAAGGCTCTTTGGGAAAGCACATACTAACTCACACAGGAGATAAACCGTTTAGCTGTAGCGACTGTGGGAAATGCTTCAGTCGCAAGGAGCACCTAACCTTGCACATACGCACCCACACAGGAGAGAAACCATTCAGTTGTGGTGATTGCGGTAAAAACTTTTATCACCGACAGACCCTGAAGCAGCATGAACTGACGCACACAGGAAAGAAGTCTTTCAGCTGTGGTGACTGTGGGAAAAGCTTCAATAATCGACAGACACTTAATCAGCATAAACTTACTCACACAGGAGAGAAATCATTTAGCTGTGATGACTGTGGGAAATGCTTTAGTCAGAAGGGGACCCTGAAGTCACACATACTCACTCACACAGGAGAGAAGCCATTTATTTGTGAAAACTGTGGAAAAAGCTTCAGTCAGAAGCACCACTTGGAGAGACATATGCTGACTCACACAGGAGAGAAAGCATTTAGTTGTGGTGGCTGTAAGAAATGCTTCAGCCGCAAGGAGCACCTAGTATTGCATATGCGCACACACACAGGAGAGAAATCCTTTAGCTATGGTGATTATGGGAAAACCTCTTAGAGAGAGGAAATAAGAACAATAAGCAAATTGAATATTTTAGGATTTTCATGGACAAACTGGGGACATTTAGTGACTAGGGGTCTCCTGATCAACCTGGGGACATTTAGTGACTAGGTGTCTCATGTACGAACTGGGGACATTTAGTGACTAGGTGTCTCATGGACAAACTAGGGAAATTTAATGGCTAAGGGTTTCATGGACAACCTGGGACATTTAATTATTGTGGTCTCATGGACAACCTGGGGACATTAAATTACTAGGGGTCTCATGGACCATTTGTATTCTTATAATAGACGCTTGATTTTTATGTTCTAACATTTATTTATTTGTGCACTGGTGGTCTGTGAATATATTAATGAGTAATATGGTTAAAAGGTAATGTAGTCTTCAGTTGGCACAGCCGGAAGAGGACGGGCCATCTCTCTAGATTTCTACGTTTCTTACCTGACCAGGGAGCTTTTCTTAGCCAGTGTGGTTTAATGTTTTGTTATTGCTTATTCCTTGTGATATTAGGCTGGATCACTATTATCAGTTTCAGACACCTGCTGATAGGAAAAGGGCTTTATGAAATGCATTTAAATGATACATTAGATACGTGGGATACGGCTCGAGACAAGGGGGAACAGAGTTTACGTTTTATGTAAGGTCTGTTTTCTTGTTATTCAAATGTAGGGTTCTCATATGTTGGAATTGACAAATAACTGTCTATTGTGAAGGGAGGGACAAGATACCAGAAATCTGCTTTTATGTTCTTAATACATTGGCTATAAAAACAACAGGTTTTCCCCCCTTTGACTTCGCTGCATCATGTTGTGTTCATTTACAGAATATTTAAATGTTTTAAAGAATAGTTATGTGAGAAATGTATGTGTGGATGGGACCAGCTTGAGATATGCTTGACACATCCATCAGTTATACTCCGTGTTAATGAGATGAGCCTGATACATCCATCAAATATTGTCAGTGTGGAAGAGATAAGCTTGACACATCCATCAATTCTAGACAGTGTTGAAGAGATAAGCCTGACACGTCCTATTATACTCAGTGTTGAGGAGAAAAGCTTTCTGCCGGGATACAATGAAAAAACGGCATCATCAACAGGATGCGACAGTTCTCTCACTTTTCCCAATCCTAAGTAATGAGTTAAGACTGATTTCATCAAGCAGAATTGTTGTTAACGTTCATACAGCCAAACCTTTGGTTATGACCATATGAAGCTACAACCACTGGGGGACGCTGTGGTTTGATCATATGGTTATTCTGCGGTTACTAAAAGAAGACAATGCGGAAGTTTAAGCGCGGTTCATTACGGTTCTTTTGGGGACTCCCTAGAATCACGGCATGTCGCCCGGGTTGCATGTCGGAGGGCGTGGCTTATAGCCTGGTTGTAGTGCACGCTGAGGCGAGCTCATTGCTCGACGTTTATTACTGTACAGGGTTTTACCAGAGGTTAAAAAGTAGCGATTCTGTTTAGTTGTTTAATCTACAGATATAGCCAGCTTTAATAGAATATAAAAGTCATACCATACCTAAAATATGTAGTAAAATGATATACTTGTGATAAGTTGAAAACAGTTGTATACCGAATCACTCAAATAAATGAAAACATTTTGTATAATTTTCAAATGTAATCTATTTGTATCTATCTTTTACTATTTGTTATTATTTTTCTGTTTTCAGCTATAAAATACCCTAACGCTGAGAACGAGCATGAATCATGCACACACAGTAAGGCTCCGCCCTCGCTTGAAGTGTTCTGTTTTTAGAGAGATACGTCGCTTTATTTGTGATCACAATTTTTTTCCTGGTTGAAGAAGCCAACCAAAATACACACTCAATCGAGCCCTTAATAATTAGAACCATTGTATAGCTGTGGACATGTTCGCTGCATGTCCAACTCTTAATTATCTAAAATGGCCGAACTCCTATCGTTTCGTGTGTTTTTAAATACGCGCTTAACCGCGGCTGCTTTTGAGATATTCGGGGCAGTTGAGAAAACGGTAGCGGGTTACGTTATAGAAAATGATCAGCTGCAAAGAACCTTGCCGGTCACCGCTCAGATGCGACCACGTAGGAACGGTGCGTATGGAGATCTACTGATCGCAAGTTACAATAGCAATTAACATACACACCCTTTTGTTTTTACCATGAGCCATAACAGGCTATGTGGTTATTCAGTTGTATATTCGGGTGTTCGGGTGTCGCACGAGTAATAATACGTATCGATAAATCTTCATCATTTGAGACTTTCTGTATTTATATGGACGGTTGTGAAAACGTCCTTTGTGCTGGTTTTGATCACTTCCCTCTGTCTTTAGTAAGTCATGTGATATATCAAGTATAGGTTTATAACCAAATGTTATAAATACAGGTGGATGGGGACCTTCGGCAGTGATTATGACATCCGCAGACACTAGTTCATGTACGTTGCACACAGGATTGTGCCTTTACATACCAGATCATATGGCAACAAAACCAAAAATCTGTAATTTGGTGTGACCATCTGCTGTTTTTCTGTGTTACGTTTTCATGCAGTCTGCACCCAGCCTCTCTCGTCTGTGGGTTAAACCCGGGCTCTCATTACAACAGACATCCTTGACATGCGATCTTGCTCCGCAACTGGTCTCCTGTCCGATATCTCAATAGTGTGTCTGTTTGCTAGCGATCGTCTCTGTGGGTTAATTCCTTCCGGTTCACCGGCCACTGTCCATCGCAGAACCTATCCGGCGTAATGGCCACCTCTTGTTTACCTTCGGGTTATGTAAAGGTGCTTTGGCTTCCGCGGACATCGTCTCCTGCTGTCTCTGCTCTGGGAGAATGCAGGTGGCCACTGTTTAGCTGCGTCTTTTGGGCTTGATAAGAGGTGTTTGCTGGATGTGCCCGTGGCCCACCTTGTTCTTCGGGGATAATAGTCCTGGTTGATTGGCTGGTTGGCAGACCAGTGGAGACACAGCAGCAGTCAGAGCTTTGCCTACCCTACAGGGTTCCGGAGGGTCATATTTAAGAGCAGCTAAATTGGGGGTTTTGTCGGTAAAGCAAATTTGTGTAGCCATCCTACAGTGGTTGTGATACGGCCTGTTGGGCAGGACCAGCTTCAGGATACACTGACTACTGGATAGACTGACTACTGGATAGACTGACTACTGGATAGACTGACTACTGGATAGACTGACTACTGGATAGACTGACTACTGGATAGACAAAGTAGTTCTTTTCCGGTCAGGCAAAACAACTAAATTAAATGTTTAGTTTCATGCATTGCAGCTAAAGGTGACTCAACCGGTTAGAACCAGCAACCAATGGGTCAGTTTGAAGTCTGCGTTTTATCGATAACATCTGCTTCCCCTCTCCAGACTCCCTGCCGTTCTCTGTCTCTGAGGTGGACGTTCCCCCCGAGGACAAGCACTGTGAGGGGAGTCCCAGTCTGGGACAGGAGGACCCGGAGCCAATAACGATTAAAGAAGAACCGGATGAACTCCCAAATGATCAGGAGGAAGAGCAGAATGACTCCATATTTACTCCTTTCCGTGTGCGAAGGGAATTGGACCTGGACAACCCATTTCACAATGCCAAACTAACGGAATATCCCACTCAATGGAAGATGTCCAAATTACAGACGTTTAATGTGTTTTTAAAAAAGCTTTTAACTGCGTCTGCTGCTGTGGAGATTTTCGGGGCCGTAGAGAAAATGTTAGTGGAGTACCAGGAGGAAAACGACCGCTTGCAGAGACTAATGTGCCTTTCCCCAAAGAGGAGACTACCTAGAATGGGTTTGTGTCTGTTTGGCGCCTGTGTCTGTGTGCTGGTGGTGTTCCAGTCTAGTACGTGTCCATATAGTCCATATGAAAGTCTAGTACCTGTGCATATAGTCCATATGAAAGTCTAGTACCTGTGCATGTAGTCCATATGAAAGTCTAGTACCTGTGCATATAGTCCATATGAAAGTCTAGTACGTGTGCATATAGTCCATATGAAAGTCTAGTACCTGTGCATATAGTCCATATGAAAGTCTAGTACCTGTGCATATAGTCCATATGAAAGTCTAGTACCTGTGCATATAGTCCATATGAAAGTCTAGTACGTGTGCATATAGTCCATATGAAAGTCTAGTACGTGTGCATATAGTCCATATGAAAGTCTAGTACCTGTGCATATAGTCCATATGAAAGTCTAGTACCTGTGCATATAGTCCATATGAAAGTCTAGTACGTGTGCATAAAGTCCATATGAAAGTCTAGTACCTGTGCATATAGTCCATATGAAAGTCTAGTACCTGTGCATATAGTCCATATGAAAGTCTAGTACCTGTGCATATAGTCCATATGAAAGTCTAGTACCTGTGCATATAGTCCATATGAAAGTCTAGTACCTGTGCATATAGTCCATATGAAAGTCTAGTACCTGTGCATATAG
>JACXGK010009508.1:0-19864 GCA_016801125.1 Novumbra hubbsi
CCCAGGTTTCCACATATACCACAAGGTAACATTCTGGGTCCCAGAGTCCTGCCTCCTGATCAGTATTGGTCTGATGGTGGGGGCCATCATGCATGCTGTCCATGAGGAGCCTCCTGCTGTGCTCAGCTACAACATCTTCTTCCTCTACATTCTTCCACCCATGGTCCTGGACTCAGGATACTTCATGCCCACGAGGCCCTTCTTTGAGAACATTGGCACGGTACGCTGGTGATAGTAGATGCCCTCTCACAATAATGGCACACAGTGCAATATCCTAATAATTGATTTATTTTGATTAAATACAAGTTTCAGAGAGATATCCCAAAACAATGTAGAAACTTGAGGATGATCTATGGAGTTTGGGTTGCCATGTATTTTGCGCTGAGTTAGTGGTGTCTGTTCTCGGGGTAACATGCAGGGATACAGGACTGGGTTTACCCCAGAGACCACTAGATCTCCTAGACACTGACTCACCTGTTCTCACACATTTCCCCAGATTACAGAGTGGAAGATGGTGGATATTTATTACGATGAACCGCTTATCATGGCAAACTATTGGCTACGTATCTTAAAGTTGTCAAATAGTGTTCGGTAGTTCTGCTGATACAACAAGTTCATCTTAAAGTCACTTTGTACGTTTTGGAGGCAATGGGTTTGGATGTTTTTATGAGGTTTTAAAAAACTAAAGTATTGTGGACTTCCTTCACCTAAATGTGAAAGCTACTTCACTGTCTTCACATCTTGCATGCCACCCATTTCAGTCTTAGTCAAGCACATCTTGCATGCCACCCATTTCAGTCTTAGTCAAGCACATCTTGCATGCCACCCATTTCAGTCTTAGTCAAGCACATCTTGCATGCCACTAATTTCAGTCTTAGTCAAGCACATCTTGCATGCCACCCATTTCAGTCTTAGTCAAGCACATCTTGCATGCCACCCATTTCAGTCTTAGTCAAGCACATCTTGCATGCCACCCATTTCAGTCTTAGTCAAGCACATCTTGCATGCCACCCATTTCAGTCTTAATCTTGCATGCCACCTTCTGCCTACAGGTGCTGTGGTTTGCGGTGGTGGGCACCCTATGGAACAGCATCGGGGTTGGCATGTCTCTGTATGCGGTGTGTCAGATTGGGGCGCTGGAGGTGCAGGACATCAACCTGCAGGAGAACCTGCTGTTTGCCTCCATCATCTCAGCGGTGGACCCGGTGGCCGTGCTGAACGTCTTCGAGGACGTCTCCGTCAACGAGCAGCTTTACATCGTCGTGTTTGGAGAGAGTCTGTTCAGCGATGCCGTCACTGTGGTGAGTTCGTGAGGAGATGAGCGAGAGAGTGCACGTGATAGAATATTGGAGGGGTGTGTGTGTAGTGAGAGAGTGCATGTGATAGAATATTGGAGGGGTGTGTGGTGAAAGAGTGCATGTGATAGAATATTGGAGGGGTGTGTGGTGAAAGAGTGCATGTGATAGAATATTGGTGTGTGGAGTGAGAGAGTGCATGTGATAGAATATTGAAGATGTGTGTGTAGTGAGAGAGTGCATGTGATAGAATATTGGAGGGGTGGGTGGTGAAAGAGTGCATGTGATAGAATATTGGAGGGGTGTGTGGTGAAAGAGTGCATGTGATAGAATATTGGTGTGTGGAGTGAGAGAGTGCATGTGATAGAATATTGGAGGGGTGTGTGTGGAGTGAGAGAGTGCATGTGATAGAATATTGGAGATGTGTGTGTAGTGAGAGAGTGCATGTGATAGAATATTGGAGGGGTGGGTGGTGAAAGAGTGCATGTGATAGAATATTGGAGGGGTGTGTGGTGAAAAAGTGCATGTGATAGAATATTGGTGTGTGGAGTGAGAGAGTGCATGTGATAGAATATTGGAGGGGTGTGTGTGGAGTGAGAGAGTGCATGTGATAGAATATTGGAGGGGTGTGTGTGGAGTGAGAGAGTGCATGTGATAGAATATTGGAGGGGTGTGTGTGTGGAGTGAGAGAGTGCATGTGATATATATAGGAGGTGTGTGTCTGTGTTTGGTTGATTCCTGCATGGGTCCGTTTTGTTGAGCAGCATCCGGAAAAACATTTGCCATTGTCAAATGTGATAGAATATTGGAGGGGTGTGTGTGGAGTGAGAGAGTGCATGTGATAGAAAAACATTTGCCATTGTCATAAAGTCATGAAAGGGAGTCTTTTAAAAATTGCGTTCCAGTTCCAATTGTGTTGTTAACTGCTTATAATTGGACTCTTCAGGGTTTTGCGATATATTGGCTACATATGGAATGTATTATACCTAAGAACAGCCATATACCAGATGAATAGGACTGGTTGTGTTGAGGGAATAGGGTGATATTTTAGACTCATTGGTACTGTTTGGGAATGGAGTATAATATAGGACTGATTGTGTTGAGGGAATAGGGTGATATTTTAGACTCATTGGTACTGTTTGGGAATGGGGTATAATGTAGGACTGATTGGCAGTGTAACTGGATGGATGGCATTTCTGTTCATACGATACTCAATATTTCTAATATTTCTGTAGGGCAGGTCAGCTCAAACAATCCATTCAACAAGGAGCTTAAACAATCAGATAACATCAACCGAGAGTCAGTGTATAAACTAGATGAATTATGTCCAGCGAACACTGTACACATCTCAGCCATAACGTGGGAGAAAACACACAAACTGACTTCAGATCATCATCCTCCGGGACACAAAGGGGTTTTTATGACAAGATGAACAAATGAACTACTATGACATATGAAAACGCTTTCAGGGAAAAAGGACTGACCGGCAGAGACATGTCACAGGTTGCACCTTTAGCACTCAAACGGGAATTGCTAACCTAATACTTTGCTAACATGGGGAAGGGCAAACAAAATAGTGTTTTTTATTGATATTTTAAAGAGACAGAATTGGCCTTGGCAATGGCTTTTCTAACAGAAAGGGCTTAGATCTTCTTTTTTACATTTACAGATGTATCTTTTTTACAGGCTAGGTAATGTAGTTTCTGAATATGTACTGTAGTACTGGAGCTGGCTAATTCTGTGATAACAAGGTGAATTGTTATCTAGGTTTCTGCCACCATATGATTCATACAGCATTTGGTTGCCAATGAAACAAAGGCTCTTTTCTTGTTACTGTGTTCCTTGGCAGGCCAATGGCTCTGTAGATTTAACTGGGTAAACAAAACAGAGCAAACAGACATTTCTTATATGTAACGCTAAAAGAGCCATTGGAGGTCATGGCCCTCGTTGACCCTTGACCTCTGACCCTTAACCTCTTAAAGGTAATTTCAGTGGTACATGGGACATAACGGTGTATCCAAAAGTGGCCATGTTATCTCCCATAAAGGCTGACTGACAGCATGTCTCCCTAAGCCTCCCCTCTTTCCTTAATTCCTTCACTACCTCTCCTTCCCTGTCTCCTCCCCAGGTCCTGTACAACATGTTTACCTTCGTAGCGGAGATGCCGGTGGTGGAACCAGTCGATGTGTTTCTGGGGATGGCCAGGTTCTTTGTGGTGGGCCTCGGTGGACTGGCCTTCGGCCTGCTGTTTGGCTTCGTAGCCTCCTTCACCACACGCTTCACCTCCAACGTCCGGGAAATAGAACCCCTCTTCATCTTCATGTACAGTTACCTGGCTTACCTGGTAGCTGAGCTGTTCAACATCTCTAGCATCATGGCGTAAGTCGTGGAGCTAGCAAACTGCACACACACGCCGGATTAATGCACCCTACACACACATGCAGGCACAATGCACCACACACACACACGCAGGCATAATGCACAACACACATACACTATATAGTGTACCGCCCGGTTCCTCTCTAAGTTTCTTCCTACAATCTGACCCCCATAGGGAGTTTTTGGTAGCCACCCTGTTGTTGCGTGCTCAATGGGGTTTTAGGCTGGGTGTTTTGTAAAAGCACTTTGTGACAACTGCTGTTGTAAAAAGGGCTTCATGAATACATGTGGTTGATTGATTGATTGATTACCGTCTCCCTGGTGTCTCTCCACAGCATAGTGACCTGTGCCCTAACCATGAAGTACTATGTGGAAGAGAATGTAACCCAGCGGTCCTGCTCCACCATTCGTCACGTGGTCAAGATGCTGAGTAGCATCTCAGAGACCCTCATCTTCTTCTTCCTGGGCGTGGTCACCATAACGACAGAACACGAGTGGAACTGGGGCTACATCCTGTTTACCCTGCTGTTCGCCTTCCTGTGGAGAGGATTGGGTAGGAAAGAGATGAATCTGTCAACTCAAATGAGGTTGTAGTTTTCACATGTGCCACCTACAACAAGTGTAGACCAGGACTCTTCAGCTTTTACATACATGATCATTGCGGTTGGCCCCTGATCTGAATTAGCCCCTAGTAGAATGAGAACATGGGAACAAAACATGGGCCCTCTGGGACCGGTGTTGAATAGCCCTGGGGTAGACATTACCAAATAATTAGAACAAACTAGCACTTTCTTAACGCTGCATAGTTACAAGTAATACAACGAATATAGTGCTACTATAGTCCATTCTAATGGCGAGGTAAACTTCTTGATGTTCACCTTTCACATCCCCTGACCTCCCAGGTGTCCTGGTGCTGACCCAGATCATTAACCCTTTCCGCACCATCCCATTCAACTTCAAGGACCAGTTCATGCTGGGTTATAGTGGCCTGCGAGGGGCAGTGACCTTTGCCCTGGTCTTCACCCTGCCAGACCACATCGCCCGCAAAAAACTCTTTGTCACAGCCACCATCTGTATCATCCTCTTCACAGTCTTCATCCAGGTAGGAGACCAGTCTGTTGTACCTGCACCTGCCTTGACCTTACACCTGGCTGACCTTTCACCTGCCTTGACCTTACACCTGCCTGACCTTTCACCTGCCTTGACCTTACACCTGCCTGACCTTTCACCTGCCTTGTTCCTGCACCATTACACTTTTCACCTGTATAATACTTTTTTCATCTCATCTTACACATACAGACAAACATTGTCCACTACATCTCATAATAAAACAAACAAATTAACCTCTTCATTTAGTACTTTGAACACACCTGAGGGAAGCTCTTGAGCCAAAAACCTTTGATAATGTTACCGCATGTGTAGTAGACATGTGTGACGACCTGCCACTGTGGCTGATGAAATAAATATTCTACACGCAATTCAAGTATCTGGGCATATAAAGCATTACTGACACATCTAGATTATTGGTGTGGTCGGGAAATAATCTCTGTACTCTAGGCCTACTGTATTGATCTACTCGGTACTCTAGGCCTACTGTATTGATCTACTCGGTACTCTAGGCCTACTGCATTGATCTACTCGGTACTCTAAGCCTACTGCATTGATCTACTCGGTACTCTAGGCCTACTGTATTGATTTCTCTGCCGTATCCATCTGACCAGAACCAGTGACCTGTTACAGAATCTGTAGTATCATTGTGGGGAACCCTTTTTTATGGTTCCAGGGGAAACATTTTGGTTCCTTGTTGATTCCAGTGTAAAATACTTCATACCTCAAACCATAAAGGGTTTTCACAGGAACCAAAGACATGTTCCACCACAGGAACAGCCACATAATTGTTGTGGAACCTATTCTTCAGTAATATAATATTTGTAGTAACACCTGCTCCCGTCTTGACCACAGGGCATCAGCATTAGGCCTCTGGTGGAGTTCATCAATGTCCGAAGGACCAACCGCAACCTAGACACCATCAACGTAGAGGTCCATTCCAGGGTAGGTCAAGACAGTTGGTCATGTTGGTTCCAGTCTACAACAGACAGGCTGGTTCTGACTCACAGGGTGTATTGTAGAGGTTTGCTGGGGTTATGTTTGCATTTGGGAGTTGAAGGGGCCCTATGTTGGGAGTTGAAGGGGCCCTATGTTGCCTCATTCAAAAAGCTGCGGTATAGTTTACCCCTTGGGTGTCCATAGTAACTCCTCCTTCCTCCCCATCAGAGCATGGAGCACACTATCGCTGGGATTGAGGACATCTGTGGCCAATGGGGACACTTCTACTGGAAGGACAAGTATGTTTACTTCCAGTCCTGTCTGCAGAATCACATCAGTGGAAACCAAGTCTGTTCTCAGGACAAGCATTGTTCTATCTAATTCCTGTGGTCAGAATCTGTGTTTCTGAGATTAAGTGGCCGCTAAATATCCTTGATCTGTGTGGGTTTACCATTTCGACTAACCCTCATTATTTCCCCAACCTGAATCTAATTAGCTTACTGTGTCACGGTGATTCTTCTAACCCTCTGCTTAAGTTATCTAACCTGTTTTAAATGACCATTTGCTGGTCAAAACCGGCGGAGCGGCTCTGACAACAGTATTGGTTTAATCCTGGTCCTCTAATCACAGGATGCAATATTTCAGTGGGGTTTGTTTTAACCCTTTCTAGTTGACAAGTTGATTGAGGTGGATAAATATGAGAACCACTTTGATGGTTTAATGTGCATTTAATGAGCATTTCTCCACTTTCATCCATAATTTTAATTGGCTACTGACTTAGGTGTTGGTAAAAATGAAATATTTAGTTTAGTGATATTTGCTTTAATTTAACTTGTGTGAAAAAAAAGAAAACTTGCTGCCACCGGTAAGACGTCACAGATGGAAATTATGTTTCTGCTTTCAATTTCAACAGTTTATTTTATCTGATGTCTCTGGGGTTTTCGGCAGATCAGGTTTTTGCTGTTGACAGGATTTCAGTGCTGTGTCGTTTTGAACTAGAACATCCCCAAGGGTGGTTTATTCTGTTCTTTCCTACCTCATTCACTGTTTTGACATGCACGCTGCAAAAAACTAAAGGATATTCCCTTTTGCTGCTATACCAAACACAGGACAAACCAAGTTACGGCTTGGTTTTGCACTCTGTAGGTCAGCTCTCCAGTCAGACTCATCAGAACCCTTAATATCCCTCTGTCACTCCCATGTCAGGTTTATGAAGTTTAATAACCAGATTCTGCGTAAGATCCTGATCAAGGATAATCAGGCTGAGTCCAGCATTGTGGCACTTTACAAGAAGCTGGAGCTGCAGAATGCTCTGGAGATACTGGACACGGTGTCTGGACAAACACCCTCCGTCATCTCCCAACAGTGAGTTTCTCAGTGTTCCCGTTTCTCAACCGGTCTGTCAGTAACTGTCTTTTTTTTTAAAAATCTTTCTCTGTTGATGTCTTTATCTGTCGGTTTACTTGTGCTTTACCTCTTTAAGAAGTGGATATGAATGACAAATAATTCACAGATAAGAAATATTAGGCATGCAGCAAACTGACAATTTGAAAGTTTATGCAAGTGCAAAGTGTAGGTCCGGAACAACCCCTGGCCGATCCCAGTCTGATCCAGCAGCGTGAGGCTCCCTCCCCACTGAACCCTGAAATACACGAAGAGCAGAGTCGCGCTTTCCAGTTCAAAGACTAATCCATACTTTATTTCACAGACCATAGATGAACGTATTAAAAGACATCACTAGACTAACGAGCACTTACTCTAATTAAACCCCAAATACTTGAGTAATTGATTAAATACTCAAGCTAGTAACCCAGTGAATCCGTCCCACAGTAACTGTGGGAACACGCGGCTACCGATGATGCTAGTGACAATAGCGTTTCCTTATTTCTACCACACCCAGTGCAGTGAGCCCACTCTAATCACGACAACTCTCCCTCCCGGAACTCCCAATTCAAACCAAAGAAAGCAAATGAATCATACACGATTACACCAATCGACCTATGCTACTCATTCAGTGGTTGAACACCTGTTGGATTTGTAGTTCAGCAAAACAGCAGCCTAATAAATACTGCGATGCCGTAGTACACCGCGGTACAACCCAACTCCTCGCCCTGGTTCCGTCTAATCCCGACTCTACTAGTCTCGATAACCAAATGCAGACGTTACCAACAAACAGAATCTCCTCTTATTACCAAATGCTCACACCTGATATCTGCTATCGTGTGTCTCCTTAAAGGGACAGCTATCAACTAGCTGAGGTTATCTGTTATCGGCGGATATTAGCCAACTTAACTAACAATTACCTAGCAAGCTTAAGCTTCCCTACAGTGACCGCGTTCAGCTACTACTAGATTTACTAGTAGTTTCGAGTGGAAAGTAATTCCTGAATGCAGACATCATTGTTATTGTGGTCACTAGGACTTGGGGGCTTGTTTCCGGTCTGCAGTCATCTAGAACATATGCAGTGTTTTCGCCCATTGATTTTGGCTAATTATGTAGACTCGTTGTCACGGATAAAGTATGCTGAATGTTTGGCCAGTTTCCTCTCCTGGTATCCCTACTTACATGTATTCTTTTTAATTGTATGCCCCCCGATACTACCCATTTAACCTCAACACATCAGAAGGGTGTCTTCAGCATCCTGTAATGTGTGTGTGTTGCTCCTCTAGCACAGAGAAGGGTTCTGGGAAACCCAAGAGGAAGTTTGTCGCTGCAGACCTGAGGAACATGCATGACATCCTGTCCAAGAACATGTACAAGATCAGACAACAGGTAAGTCACTCGACTTATTAATGACGTCTTATTTTACATCAGCAGTTGTCACAGGCATCTATTTATTTATTGGCAGCTGTTTTACCAGTTGGTATTGTATGACAGCATTAACCACCAGAAAACAGAATAAAATGCGTGTTTTCTGTGATGTTACTTATTTGTATGAAAAATAATGCTTGGATGATGTGGTGTGTCTTCCTGTGGTATTCCAGACGACGGAGTACACCACCAAACACTCCCTGCCAAACGACAGCCGAACCAAAGAGATTCTGATCCGACGACACAGCACTATCAAACGTCGCCTCCGGCCCAACAGCTTCCAGAACCCGGTACCAAACACAGACCTTACAGATATTATAGCCATACATGTTTATAGTAAAGTTGCTTTTTACGATCTACATAAAAAAAAATGTGAGGGATCAGTTTAAGAAGAAATCATTTTGTATTTGACGATAAGGATAGACAGTACACTTTGTTGATGTTGATTGAATAGTTTTCTCAAACAAGTCTCTCTTTGCCTGTTTCCTTTTCTCAGGATGAAATCAGGAACCAGAAGTACTTTTCTCTTCCTGCAGGGAAGAGGCTTGACTGGACTCTGAGACACACAGGTTAGGTTGAGGGAAGTGTGTGTGTGTATGTGTGTGTATCCGTCCGAATCCAAAACTTAACTGACAACTTCTCTCTTTCTCTCAGATAATGGTGATGATGAGACCCTTTCAGGGGTGGACGACTCATCAGCCCGCCACTCTAGGATTGGTCGGCCCAGTAGGTCCGCCTCCAGAGTCAGTCTGCCGCTATGCAGGCTGGACACTCTGACAGAGGCGTCCTCTAGCTCAGGAGTGGACCTGGTGGATGAGAGGAGTGGAGAGAGAGGAGGAAGAGGAAGGGCTTGTAGGCGTGGCAAGTCCCGTCTAAAGTCCCCCTCTGGCTCCCGGGTTCCTGCCCCTCGATGTCACTTTGACTCTTCTGATGTTTTCCATGACAACAGAGACCCAATGCCAGAGCAGGAAGAGTCCCTGTCCCCGTCGGTAACCTGGGCGGAAGAACCTGATGACCGTGACGACAGCAGCACACAGAACCCCCTGCTCAGGAGACCGCAATGGAACCCATTGAAACCAAAGAGCCCCTGAGGACCAATTGGGTGTCTGGTCAGTAGCAGCAAGGACTGCGGTTGGCTGAATTGGGTTCTAAAGTAGAACCTCTCCAGAGGAACTCTTGAATGACTGTTGAACACAAAAACTGTGCGTTTTCAAATACCACACAATCCACCACAAAAGACCTACAATCAACCATTCTCTGTAGATCAAATTAGACTGTTGCAATTCAACACTGAATCTCTAGCCCCATTTATAACTCATTTTATTCACAGGTTCTAACATGCAGCCTTGGTTCTGACCACATTCTGGGCTCATGTTTTGTGACAGGTGTAGTTGATAAAGATGTGCTGTGATCAGACCTTATAAACAGACAGGATCAGGATGAAGGAAGCATGTTAGAGCAAGTCTTACATTGATACCATATCACTCCCATTAACCTTAAGGAATCTACAAAAGGTATTCTAGCTGCCGGCAGGCTTTTTTGTTTTACAAAATACACAAGTTCTATAATATAACCTTGTTCTTTCTCATCTATGCAGTGTAGTTATTCTTAATGTCTCCATGGTGCCCTTCAGGCCAAGGAACATGATCATTCTGACCCCTGCTTGAACCTGTTTGTGTGTACTGTTGATTATCCAAAAATAATTAATCAGCTGGCTGGGGTATTATCTTGGTTGAGATGCAAAGTGCTTGTTTTGTTAACAACAGAGCTAAACTTAAACAATAAATCTAACCTTATCCTTGAGTCATCCATAATCAAACTGTCATTCATAAACAACAATCAAATTCTTTAGAAATAGAAACATTTTATTTCTCCATACGAATTATTCAGAACAATTATTTTGTCTTCATCACATTCATTAGGATTTCTGTAATTGTAAGGGCATATTTTATCAAAATAAGTTTTGTACATGAGGGTTTGTTCAAATAAAAAGTATGTACAGTATGTTTTATAAAAGTAAACATTTGCATTATTTTAGATGTTTTGTATTTTTGATTGATCATTGTATTATACCTTATTTTCATCTGCTGCAGAATCCCAAAATGAGTGAAGTGTTAAAAAGTATATTTACTATATGGCATACATTAAGTAAATTAAATAAGTAGCATATCAGGTGTTTTATGCTTTTCAAAACAGCATCGGATCCAGAAGTGGGGTGGCAGATAAAGAACCTGGGAGGAACCACATGACAATCCTGGAAGAAGGGTGGCTATTGAGTGAGAACACTAATTCTTTCACCTCCTAAACCAGACATTCTCCTCAACCACACAGCCTCTTAGTGGTAGCTCGGTCACAGAGCCCGGTCCTCCAACCAAATGAAGACCTCCCCCTGTCCTGTCTGAAGACAACACCTACCCAAACTCAATTTGAGTCCTTAAACAAGGACCTGACATTGGTCAGGTGTATCCATTTTTACACCAATTAAATGATTTGACATTATTACAGCAGGTACCAGCTCTGAGAAGTAACCCAGATAAGTCACCTGATTGGCAGACAAGCCCTTCACCATTGGCCTCATGATGGCTCCAGGGAAGTGGTCGTTTGAGGGGAGAATATATGGGAAAACAGGATCTGAAAACAGGATCTGACTAAATAAATGTTTGGTGAAGGGACTGCTAAAGCTACCTCTTGTTCAATCATGCTGGTAGCAAAGCTGAAATACAGAAACCTATAGCTGGGGTCAAGTCATTTCTAGTGTGTGCCTTGAGTTGATGGATAACATGAGCATGCATTGAGGTTGACATACCAACATCATCATTTTTTGTATACATGTTCTTTTGAAGAATGGCAATCAAACCATTTTTTTTGTTGTTGTCAAGATCCTTTGACCTTTTCACCACATCCACCCAGTGGAGAGGAGGTTGGGAAGCGTAGTGCAGAAGCCCCAAGGTGTTCCAGTGCTGTTTGTAGTGGTTCCAGAGAGCAGGTACATGTGTGTTACCTACGCAGTGAGTCGGCCCCGTTTGGGGGAGCAGCGATGCTAACGGCTCGGCTGTTCCAGAGCTCCGCAGTCTGCAGGCATGACATCACTTCCTGGCCGCTGCCGGTTCTCCACTCATCTCAGAGCTCCGCCTTCTCCCCCTTACCTCTGCCGTCCCATTGGGGCATCCTCACGACGAGCAGGGCCACGGCCGCCAGCGCCAGGCCCACCCCGAGGCCCGGCGGCCCGCAGGGACTGAACTCCTGGGCCAATCCGGACAGCAGGGGGGCGAGGACCCGCCCCACCGCCGTCACCGACTGCCCCGCCCCGATCAGGGTCCCGCTGGCCCGGGCGCCGCCCCGCCGCAGCTCCAGGTCGGTGATGCAGGTGCGCCCGATGGTGGTGGAGATGGCGATGAAGGTGGAGCTGAGCACCACGTGCCAGACGGTGGGCGCGGTGGCGTACAGCAGGATCAGGCCGCACGTGAGCACTGTGGAGTGGAGCAGCAGCGACGCCATGTCGTTCCGGTACAGCCGGGTGACGGGCCCCACCAGGAAGCCGGCCAGGGCGCCAAGGGTGGAGCTGTAGCTGATCAGGTAGCCCGTGGCCTTGGGCCTCAGCTGGAAGCGCTCCTCCATGGCCAGGGAGAAGTTGCTGTAGTACAGCATGATGGAGACGGCCATGAACAGCCGCATCAGGAACAGGTCCCACATGTCCGAGGAGGCCACATCGCGGATCTTGGAGCCCACGGAGGAGAGCTGGTGCCAGGAGGGCTGAAGCAGGGACGCCTCCCCCCGGTCCTGGTCCCGGTCCCGGCTGTCATGGTTCTTCCCAGGAGCCCCCGGGCCTTCGGCCGGTGGAGAGGTGTGGTTGTCGACGTTGCGGTGGTAACAGTTTTTTTCCGTCGTGGTGACGTGGTTGTCATGGCAGCCGGCTTTGCTGATGCTGCTGTTGGAGTTGGCGTCGGTGGGTGGGGTCAGCACATCACTCCAGGGAAGCATCCAGACCAACCCTGGTTTGAAATCAACAGCCAGAAGGTGAGGAAGCACCAAGGCTGGATATGCTTAATGAGAACATCCAATTCCACCCTTTTACCTTCCCCATTATCACACCAAATAATATTATTGCTCAGACTTGAAGAAAACAAACAATAACAAAAAAGCTAAAACAACCCTTTTGTTAAACTATCCACCTTGAAAGCCAAATAAATTGACCACACAAAAGGATAACTTAGATCAACCCTCCGCCCTAAATCAGCCCTCCACCTTCAGCTTCCTGCACCCACCTGCATTGACGAGGAAGATGGCAGAACAGGTAAAAGAGGAGGTGTAGAAGCCCCCCTCGTGCTCCGTGAGATACCCTCCGACCACAGGCCCCAGGATGAAGCCCACACTGGAGGCTGCGTTAAAGTGTCCCATCACCAGGGGGCGCTCTGCCTCGGACACCAGGTCTGACAGCAGGGCTCGACAAATGGAGAGGGAGTGTTTGAACAGCCCTAGAGGAAACAACAAGATGGACAGACAAAGACACTGTAGACATGAGACAGATAAAACAGTTTATTATATTTATGTGCAACAATAAAAAAAAACAACAACTGTACTGTTACTTTAAGGAGCGACTCAGATTCACGGTTGAGCTTCTTTAAGGGACAAACCCTCGGGAGACGGACTCACCCACGGGGATCCGGGCCAGGACAAACAGGAGGATGCTGCTGGACATCCCCAGCAGGCCGTAGCCCAGAGCACTCAGCAGTAGGCACGTCAGCAGAGAGTACCGCCTCCCCACCACGTCACTCCAGCTGCCCTGCCCAATCACAGCCACGATCATCATCACCATCACACAGGAAGTGACATGCCAACACAGGAAGTGGAATGTGTGGCTGGTTTCACCATTAGCACATGGTGGAACCGGCTCCCCCTGCGGGCTAGGTTGGCACAACATCTTGACATTTTCAGAAAACATCTAAAACATCTTTTCAAATTATCTTAAAGTGCTACTGCCGCCATCTCAGTCTGTTGGATAAAGAAATATATATATATATTTGTATGGTCTTCTCACTAGCACTGACTTTTGCTGATAACTAACTAATTGATTAAACTGCGATCACTAGTAATCCGTGCGGTAGATTCACCTAGCTCTTAAAATGTATGCCCTTCCTAACTGGCTCTAATTAAGAGCATCTGCTAAATGAATAAAACGTAAAATATGAAAGCAAATATATCACCGTGCACTAGTTCTTTAAACTATTTACACGGCCGCACAAAAACAACAAGGAAGAGATGATGAGAAGCCACACCCCTTCTGTGAGGGTGTAACGCCAGGACACGAGCGGGAGGGTCAGGTGACCCAGAAAACAAAGTCACTTTACTTTCTAGTTCTTCGGGTCAAGAATCCCAGAAGCCCCCACCCAGTCACTCATTAAACTGTTGAACACGACACACACTAAATTGTATAATGAAATCATGTTCAATTGAATTTGCTGTGTTCTGGATTTGGCCTGCGGGGGTTACCATGGAGACCTGGCCATTCCTTCCCTCCATCCATCCATCTCTCTCTCTCTCCGCTTGTCTATTAACAGGGGCCACAAACAGCTCCTTCTTCGCCTTTAATTTGTTGCATGATCTCTGAGATTGAAAGCAATTTCAGGAGACCGTGTGGGAAGGGACCTAAACTTAGAGATCCTCTCTTGTCTTCAGAAAGCTTTCAGCATACTGTAACAACGTTGTCAGGAGGACTCTGTTTGGATGAACTTGGCAGAGCATCTAGCAGGTCGACCACCCGGAACGGATTCTCAGGTGTTTATATCGTCATGGATTCTCAGGTGTTTATATCATCATGGATTCTCAGGTGTTTATATCTGAGAATGGATTTCAGGTGTTTCCATGACGATATAAACACCTGAGAATCCATGACGATATAAACACCTGAGAATCCGTTCTCAGATATAAACACCTGAGAATCCATGACGATATAAAAACCTGAGAATGGATTCTCAGGTGTTTGCATTGTCATGGAAACCAAAGAACACCAACCCAAGTCAGGAGATGTCTGGCCTGCGTGAATACAGGCGCTGGGATTGTCCTCGGATTGTAGAACAATCAGCAACACCAACTACTACTATTACCCACCACCACCAAGGTTAGATTCAGGGGGCAAGGGGCTGTATTTGGTATGACCGATCCCTGAATACCATTCAAACAAACTGTACATTTGTGTTTTAATGGAGTGGACACTTATTCCCCAGATTAAAGTCTATCAGGACTTTTTTTTTAATACACTCTCTTTTCGTAATTTGCCACAAAACACATATGACTGTCATTCAGAACATTGAAGTACAAGTCCCGAAATACTTAAAGTAATTTAAACATGAGTATATTAAACACATCTAACAGGAACACCCACCCATCTCTGACCGCAGGATTAATAGAGGTAATACTTACAACTATAGTGCTGGAAAAGAGTTGTAGAATCCCATATGTGGAGCCTAGAACACAAATCAATACATTAGTTAGAGATTCCTACATTCTGACTGTTAAACTGTAGTTAACAGCCATCACTAACAGTGATGAGCCAACACCGGCTGAGGAAGTCACCATGATGTTGAGCTTTGAATAAACTGCCAGTATGACTTCAATCCACAACCACATGAAATGACTGAACACGTCAATCCACATGGAACCGCCATATGAAATGACTGAACACGTCAATCCACACGGAACCGCCATATGAAATGACTGAACACGTCAATCCACACGGAACCGCCATATGAAATGAATGAGCAGATCACCTGGTGATTTTGAACCACATGCAGGGTTCCTAAATGCAGAGACAAGGAATTTAGCAGAGAAAAAGCATTCCGATATTTGTTCTCGAAGTTCATTTTCGTACCCGGCAAGGTTGAAAGGGGCTGTGAACTCTGTGATCATCCTCATCCTGACCAGAATCATCCCACATACCTACTAAGCCTGCCACGGTGGGACTCGCCCCCAGGTCTTTGACATGGTGACTCAACAGAGGGATGATCATGCTCACCCCAAACAGGTCCTGAGGAGACAGACAGAACATAAGAACAAGATGGATGACATCCTCAACAGACTGTCTGCCCCCGTTAAGTCATTACAAAGAAAAGGGAATTCATAGAATCAGAAGATAAATAAAATTCCACCAGGGCGCATTTACACACGCTTGGACATTCATCCAGTGCCTAGGATCTGTTAACGGCAGACCAGACCTACAGACCCCAGTGTTAACGGTCGATCACACCTACGGACCCCGGTGTTAACGGTAGACCAGACCTACAGACCCCAGTGTTAACGGTCGATCACACCCACGGACCCCAGTGTTAACGGTAGATCACACCTACGGACCCCGGTGTTAACGGTCGATCACACCCACGGACCCCAGTGTTAACGGTAGATCACACCTACGGACCCCGGTGTTAACGGTAGATCACACCCACAGAACCCGGTGTTAACGGTAGACCAGATGTACAAACCCTGGTACGGTCTAATTAACTCAAGAGGTATCAGTTTTCTGGATAATTTGTTGGTCATTTTTAGTATCTGTTTCAGGGAAGGTTTCCTCAATAGGTAAAACATGTGCCAGTTGTATTGCCCCCCCCCCCTCCACAAAAATAACTAAAGATTAATTATTTCATCTTTGTGAAATACCATATTTGTTTGTTGTTGTCTAATGTGCAGTAAAATACCATATGTCTGTCATTGTCTAATGTGCAGTAAAATTCCATATATGTTTGTTGTTGTCTAATGTGTATGCAAATAATTTCTAACTTGTTTTCAGAGAGTAGCCAACAACAGTATTCATGGTGCAAGGAGTGAATTCCCAGCATGTTTGGGAGACTGTCTCCACATGAAAGACTCTTGATTGAAGTCACACTGTCATGACCCAACCCATTAAACGAACCGTTTAATTCTCCCTCAATTCCTCTGCAAGGGCACAGACATATAGTGTGTATGTGTGTGTGTGTGTGTTCACAAGAGAATCACTGCTTTTGCAGGATGTAACGCAGGGGTTTGGGTGCAAATGTTCGTCCGACCCTCTTAGCTTTGTAGCATCACAGACATAAATGATTATCACGACCGATCAGCTTTCTAATAACATGCAGGTCAATCATCCGGATCTGTCAGATACTTGTGCCGCAGTGTGTCCAGTCCACCATAACAGCAAACATGCTGTCATCCTACTCGTGTACTCTAGGACATTATTTTAAATTAAATGTGCTCATGATATGATACGCTTGTGAACAACCTAAAATAATCAATCGTATATCCCGTCTGGACATTTACCCTAGCTGTTAGAAATGCAGCATGCGCCTTAGAAGTGCCAGAGACATGCTGACGCGACATGCTGGCGCGAGGACAGTAAAAACATCGGATGCATTGTGTTGAGGTGCACCCGCAGGTCCGGTTCTGAAGTGTCATGGAACTTGCAGAACCGGAATACACATTTTACATGACCAATTTCAAGACCGAACTCCCAGCAAAGCTGAACACAGCCAACAGTTCAATAATCAGTCGTTACCAAACGTTCACCTTATTTCCAAAACGTGCGCTTATTAGAAAGTGAGGGATCAATGAATGAAAAGCAAGAAACTTAAGGTTCAAAATGTAGCTACGTTTTCAACAAACGTTACAATGTTGCACTTACCATGAAACCTACCACGTAGACACATTGTATAATCCGCGTTCGCTTCTTTGGTAATTTATTTAATATGCTACATTTTAAGTTATTCATTCTCCGGCATTTACAACGCGCCGACGGATCAATGCGGAAGCGCTCTCTTCCAGATATACTGCGGATCAAGCATAAAACATAACCCCACGTTCCGGGGAAGGCCCGCTCTATTCAGGGGTGTTTTTGCTAGATTGAACTTCCAACCACCTCAAATAAACCTGATGACGGTTTGCTGATACTGTCTTTATTGACATTATAGAGCCCACCCCAAATCAAAGTCTATATATCGAAGCGTCATGTGGATGTTAGAGCTGCCCTGGTCCCGTGTCGTCTCATTAGCTGCACCCGGAGATAGAAGATGGTATCGACCTGACGTCAGACATTTACCCAAGCGCTGTTTTGTCCGATTTTGTTAGATGGTCCCTATCTCGCGGCAAACTTGTGTACAACCACACTTACCACAGTATATATTGAGACCGTATATATTGAGTCTAAAGAGTGTTTATTAAGTGTTCAGCAGTTTATCTAAATATACAAAAAATTATACATTAGAAATAAACTATCACGAACTCTGGGTACACTTATCAGGTATTTACATTTGTAAAACCGACCCCCAGAGGAAACTGAGTTTTAATTGGCACGAACCCGTTAATGATGTATGTGAGGCGATGGACTATAATAGATAAGGAGACAGACACATGGTGTCTTCTACTCCCCCTAGTGGACGTTGATGGAACATCACATACATCCCATGTATATCTATGGAACTGTATCTCTGTAGAAGTAAACATAAACTGTAGATTCATGTACAGTATATTTAGTTATCCATTGGCAATTGGCCCGGCGTGTGGTGACGCCGGACCAAGTTGCAAGACGCACGTGAATCCAAACATGCTGTGCAGAAACAGGTAGATTTAAAGAAACCAAACAGGTAGATTTACAGAAACCCTCAATATAAAATATCATAGTTACACGCATGCTGTTAACATACTGTAACAACTCCTTACTCTCTTACTTCATTGTATGCCGCCTACAGTGACACAAATTCTGACTCAGTGCCCAATTGTACGTTTTCTCTTCAGAGTAACCACCGAAAAATCCCAGGTATCCTAGGGGACCTGTCTGGAAACCGCGTGGAGGCGGATTTGTCAGGATTGCTTCGTGGGTCCCCACATGTACACTTGGACTTGGATTCACGCGCACTTTCTTGGACACGTACTATGTTTATGAACCGCCTTACTACTGGAATGTTGTGGCCCGGTCGTTCCCAATGGGACTGACAGGGTGTGGAGTTACCGTGTTAATATAGAACAGCTGACACACTGATAGTTCCCAAGATGCTATACACCCACACAGACAGTTAACAGGCCTGTGAGACATACAGCCTACTATGCAGAACGGTGTGAGTTCGGTCCATATTTAAAGAGCCTTACTAGGAAGTCTCTCGACGTATCAGACCATGTAAACAACAACACCGTCAAACACCGTAGCTTTAGCACTTTGGCGTTCCGGTGCAAATAAATGTATTTATTTTTTAGTTATGAAGTAGGCCTAACTATCGTATGTGGGATTTTTTTAAATGGGTACTTTTGCAAATCCCCGCAAACAGAATACTGTCGTTCGTTGGACGTTTGTTTAGGCCTTTGTCGGAAAGGAAGACACGGTGGGAAAGTAGAGAGAATCGGAGAAAAGCAGACCGTTGGATTCTTGCATTCTCTGTGTCTGTCTGGCAGCGCTGTGTCAATTAGACGGTTTCTCCGTGACACAGTGCTAAATAGCCTATCGCTGTGTGTTTGTGTGTTTGTTAGGCAGTGAATGTGTTTGTGTGTGGTTGAGAGCATGTGTGTCTGTAAGTGTATTAGTGTATTTAAGTATGTCGTTCTGTGGACTGCGTGCTAAATCTCCCTGTTACACGCTAATGATCTGCAGTCATCTAATGTCAGCTCCACTCTCATACCTCCCGGCCACTGGCTTCTGATTGGCTGAAAATGTACACGTTGGTGTATGGTATGTGTTTGTCTTTACAGTGTAAGGGTTTAAACGTATCTGTTTTGGTTGGTTGTGATCCCTTGGTTGCACAGGCTTAATGCAGTTTCCTATCTCCTCTGGTCCCTATAATATAGAATATTATGTGTGTGTGTATGCATATGTTTGGATGCATATGTGTGTGTATATATTTGCGTGTGTGGGTTTATGTGTCTGTATATATCCTATTTGTACCAATAATCAACAGAACCCAGCAGTTGCTTCCTATTCCAGGTTTAGTAGAGGAACGGGATACTAGAGGGATACTAGAGGGATACTAGAGGGATACTAGAGGGATACTAGAGGGATACTCAACACTTTTTATCAGATGAAGAGTTGCTACATTTTAGATAATTCAAGTGCCAATGCATCAAATTCACTCTAATCCACGGGATGAAATATGAATACAAACCCTGGTAATTCATAACAAGTATGAAGTAACGAGTATAGTATTTATCCCCACTTTCTAGCATTCAGACCAAGTGGATGTATAGTATTTATCCCCACTTTCTAGCATTCAGACCAAGTGGATGTATAGTATTTATCCCCACTTTCTAGCATTCAGACCAAGTGGATGTATAGTATTTATCCCCAGTTTCTAGCATTCAGACCAAGTGGATGTATAGTATTTATC
>JACXGK010009509.1:0-19846 GCA_016801125.1 Novumbra hubbsi
TGTATATATTTGCCTGTGTGCGTCCTGTTCAGTGTTGGTTATTGTTACTCGTGATCGTGTTCTCTGTAGTTGATATTCGTATTTCCGTTTTCGATATATTCAACGTACACGACGTTTGTTTCGTGCTTTATTTTGGACTGGTAATAAATACCTTGTTTACACACTCCTGCGCTTTGTTCCGCCTTCACACCGCATCACAATAGTCCACTGTAAAGCGATGTATGTCTTTGAAAATGAAATGTCAAACCATTATTTCATTTTAATATTAATATTGTCATAGGACACCCATATGATTATGTGGAAATGCAATTTGGATTATTGCATTTTCATTTGAATATTGTCTCAAATAACGCCAAGGCATGAACTCCACAAGACCCTTGAAGGTGACCTGTGGTATCTGGCACCAAGACGTGCCAGATCCTTCAACTCTTGTAAGTTGCGATGTACATCCGCCGATCAGACTTGTTAGTCCAAAAAATCCCACAGATGCTCAATTGAATTGAGATCTGGGGCATTAGGAGGCAAGAGCAACACCATGAACTCTTCATCAAGTCCCTTAAACCAATCCAGAAAAAAGGGTCCAGTGTGGCAGGGCGCATTATCCTGAAAGAGGCCACTGCCATCAGGGAATACCATCGCCATGAAGGGGTGTACCTGGTCTGCAACGATGTTTAGGTAGGTTGCATGTGTCAAACTGACGTCCACATAAACGCTCGGACCCAGGGTTTCCCAGCAGAACATTGCCCAGAGCATCACACTCCCTCCACCGGCTTGTCCCATTCCCGCAGTGCATCCTGGGGCCATCATTTCCACAGGTAAAGAACGCACACGTATACGCTGTGCAGATGATGTCAAAGACAACAGAACAGACAACCTTCTTCCACTGCTCCAAGGTCCAGTTTGACGCTTGCCTGCCCATCATGGGCACTCTGACTGGCCTGCGACTACGCAGCCCTATTCGCAGCAGGGTGAGTTGCATTGTGTTGTGACCCATATCTCTCCTTACCATCATTAAAATGTCCTGTGACTTGTGCCACAGTATATCTTCTGTAGGTTCGGACAAGTCGGTATAGCCTTCGTTGCCCTCGCGCAACGATCAGCCTTGGGTACCCAACACCCTCTCTGCGTTGTGGTTTGTTCCTCCTCAGACCACTGTCGGTAGGTACACACCACTGCTGACCAGGAGCACCCCACCAGCCTGGCCATTTCAGAGAGGCTCTGACCTAGTTGTCTGACCATCACAATTTGGCCCCTGTCAAAGTCGCTAAAGTTGCAGAAGACATGTCTGTCGGTTAGCAGTACACTGAGTCATGTCGAGTATTTCAGAAGACATGTCGGTTAGCAGTACACTGAGTCATGTCGAGTATGAATGTTGTGGAAATTGAATGCAAACAACTGCTTCAGTTTTGTAATACTGACATGCATATGCTTACATTTATCCACTAATATATGTATATATATATATATATATATACATTATAATTGAATAAGTCACCACCCTATTTGAAAAGCAAACACTCCACCATGTGCACCAAGAAGCTTTCAAAACAAAGGCCCAGATCAGGGGATGGGTAGGAAAAGATTTCCTCGAAGGCCTTGAATATCCCTTGGTGCACCGTTTCAAGTACTGTTAAGTGTATGGGACAACCAAAAATGTCATAACTAACAATGTCCCTCCCAACTAAATGACCAAGCAAGAAGAAGACCGATCAGAGAGGCAGTTTAATATTTGTGGCATGCCTTGACTGAGTTTGAGCTCTAACTATTACATTAAATTATCAAATACCACCAAAAACATTTCTGAAATGTTTGTGGGGACCTATCCCAAAAGTCTCAAAGCTGTCGGTTGGGTAGAGATGATTTTCCAATTTTCTGTGAATTTATATTAAGACGTCAACACACACACCCATACATAAATATATATATATATATATATCATTACAAATAAAAATTTACTACACAAATAAATGTTCAGGAATGCCTATGACATTTGCACAGCACTGTATGTATTTAAATTGTCTTATAACATGTATTTTAGATATGTTCATAGTGTATACATAGTATACACACACATATATCACGCTTATATGTTAAAATATAGTGCAATAAGGCATGAGGATAGTATCTAACCAATATATTACTGCTATGGATGGATCTTAGGCACAACCCAATGTGACTGGGTACAGCCCTTAGATTTGGTATTTTGGCAATAAACCACCAACACCCAAAGTACCTAATTGCTATTATAAATTAGTTATCAACTGTATTTTACATGTTTTGTAATAGACATAATATAAAACATATTTTTGGCAATCACTGTTTAGGGTTGAACCACCCAGTTTATGAATAAATACAGTATACAACACTTTACCTAATCAACATATCATACAACAAATATCAATAGGAAATCAAAAACTTGATAAGTAAAACATAAAACAACCAGGAGCTCAACTCACCTAGTGGGTCCTGTAGTGTCAGTGTACAAAAATCCCTGGCTGCTACATAACATGCAACATTTCAGTGTCATGTTCTTTAGACAGGGTTTCCCCCTAAACACAATTTAGAAAATGAGATGAGATTAGATGGAGTTTTTTTTCTCACCCTGAGTTGAGGGTGGAAAATAAACAAGGAGGGAGTGAAAGCAATGCATTATAAACGAAATATTGACCTAAACGTTCAGGTTGACCTCTGGTGTCATATAATATGATGAGGAATTATGTTTTAATAACATGTTTTTCAGGCTTGATTTACCAGCCTGTGTATGCTTGTGTTTATTCCCTGGTTTGGGTCAAAGCAGATCTGACAGTCCCAGAACAACCGACTGGAGAACACAAACCCACTAGCACACAGGCAAAGATTGGATTTTCAACTGGATTGGTAACAAGCAAAAAAAAAAGACAACCAACTTTGATACTGGACGCTAACAAAACAAAACCCTTTCAAACTGACATACTGTTTAAAGTTTTAAGTTTCTAATCAACTACAAACTGTAAAGAATGGAAGATACCAAATCAATTAAACCAGGAGTTGTATCCATACTTTCATGGAAAAATGTGTCAGGATCATTATCAGGTCTGCGGTTGAGGTACCGCCTGTTAGTCAGCGCACAGATAAGTATGTTACAACAGATGGAAGGAGTGGGCAGCATGTATTAAAGTTGTTGGCGGAATGTGTTTTCCCATACGTGTTTATAGGTCAGTGGGTTTTGCTGGCACACATACAAGGGAGTTTTCTTTATGGTTTCACACACTAGCCACAGTAAATCGTTGACTTCTCACACAGTAATTAAATAAAAGTGACATGCTGCTGGCTAAACTGATTATATTGTAGTATCTCCAGTCAAATTCAGCCACATATATGTGGTTTCAAGCCATTGTACTGAAGGGTCTGTCAATTACCATAGGGCATGTTAAAAATAGTTGATACACAAGACAGTGAAAGTGAACGAGAGTGCATGTTGGTCAAACTGTATTTAACTTTCCTGTTCTCAGTTTCATGGTCCAAGGGGCACCCCCAATCAACCTGTCTGTGCTTTCCTTGGGGAGTCAAATTCACCCACTCCTCAATCTCCCCCTGTAATGAATAAACAGCACGCAGAAAAAAACAACCAAATGCACTGTTTAGGTGCAGTCCCAATACAGACACTAAAACAATGCTTTTAATCATGCCTGTCTTCAACCCTTCTTCTTAGAATACAGAAGTACAGGCAATGCGGTTGTTGAAAGCAAAAATTGTCTGGAACCCATCCAAGTATTCGAGGTTCCGTTTTTTTCTTTACCGATTTCAGTACGTGCAGCTTTGGATGGGTTTTGCTAAATATCGCTGTGTCGGTCTTCCCTTCTTTGTCGGGGTTGTCGTGATCAGGAATAGGAATCTGGACGTATTCACAAAACATCTTAAGGCTGACTTGCTGATTTAGGACAAACTCTTACAGAAAATGTGTGCCTCAGTCCTTTATGACTAGTTTTGATCAAATAATATTTTTTGCGCTAAAACCAGCTCCTAAATCTGTGAAAAGCCGTGGTAGAGGGTTCCTCTAAATCACTTAAGTCACAATCCTAAATGGCCTGATAACGGTAAACCGCCTCGTAATCAGGTTGACGTTTTAGAAACATTTATCGATAATGATATTTTACAAGGTATCGCCTTAATCGCGGGGGTATTATGATCGTAGTAGAGCCAGGGCCGTAGAGAAATGGCTCAGAGTAGAGCTAGTTAGGAATGATTTCACTTCACTAACAAACAGAAACAACCCAATTACATCGGAATTCAAGGTTGTGACATGACAACTTTACGCTACGTGACCACTGGGAAATGCAGCGCAGACGAATTACGTATATCTCAAACAATAGGCTACATGACCTCCTCAGACCGCATACAGTGCAAAAAAACATTAGGTTTCCTCGCAAACTACAAAGAAACAAAGCCGTCTTCATGGCCATAGCTCGACCACCCGTTGTCGTTGGATCTACAGATTGGACGCACACAATTGCACGAATGATTGCAGAATCATTATAAATGCGCATTTCTTTAACGAGCTGGCACACATTTTCGAGACCAAACATCTTGACTGGTTATGATGTCAGTATTGGTTTCACGTTTGATACTTAGGCTACATTTTAATTTGAATATCTTTATTTCAGAATGGCTACATGACCCATCCCGTGTAGACTTGGAAAGTGAGGTTCCGGAAAAAAAAGAAATATAAATATATATATTACATTTTAAATATTAAGGATTCCTGTGCAATGTAGATGTTCTGTTTGTAAAAATGTTTCGAATGTCCATGCAATCGGTTGTAAATGTTTAAACCTATGTATTGAGAAATTTGTGTTTGGCATTCGATTTTTTTAATAGCCCAATAACTCAATAACCACAAACTTAAGCACCACTGCCATAGCTATTAATTATCTTCATAGCTAACAAACGTAGTAGCTAATTTAGCTAATTGGTGGCTTTGAGGATGGCCAGCTACAAGCAGTCATTAGCCCAGTAGCTAACTTTAGATACATAGCTACTTTGTCGTAGCTAGTACTGAAGTACACTTTATCGTCACTGTACATTTAGCCAGGTACCTAGCTATTTACCATATCAGTCCACCCGCGCTTCTACGCATTATTGTTGGGAAATAGTTAAAATAACGATGATTACAACCTGGCACATAACACTGACAACAAAAAAGCGCAAACTTTCACAATCTTGTCAGGCAGTGCTGAGGCTAGAAGAGGCTTTATGATCTCTAGTTGCTTCTAATGGAATGTTTGCAGTGCACAGCAAACAATGTAATGGGAAAAGAAATGCGCAGCAGACTAGATCTACGTAGTGGCTGCTAGAACAAACTGAGGAAATCTGCTTGGTGCTGGATCTTGCTCCAGCAGGATCCGGCACAAGCTAGTAGTGTTTGTGCGCTTTATGAGGAGATAGGCCAGGTTGTATTTAGTCAGTGATTCTACACTACAGAACGATTGGATAATTTACCTACTCACTCTCCCTGCTCTTACCTGTAATCCTAAATATTGCAATATATTTCACATATTCATGCCTAGAAGAATATTGTAACATGATTTCAGACACCCCTAAAGTGGAACATGCTATTTCTTAACCTTGATTTTAGTGGAAAATATCGTCTGCCTGCCCCCCCCCCGATCTATGATGACATCTTTTCTTTTCAATATAAGGTTGCCGATATTTTGACTTAATGGCTGAGAAAATTACACACAGTATATTACAGCCATAAAGGTCCCGGAAAAGTGATATTGGTATCCACAAGTTAACTTCTAACTCAACTATTGACTAATATTATGCATTAGTATCCGATTAAAATCATTCCTAACCAGAAATGTTAGCATAAATGCAGTCACATTTGCAGTCACCAATTGTTAGCATGTTGCAGTGAATGTGTTCTTCTAATCTGTTAGTAGCATTCTGGAAATTCCCCTGAGTTGACAATCTAGAACAGTGTTTTTTTCCTCCCCCGCAAGATTCCTTTATTTTTCCTCAAGAAAGGATTGTAGGATATGGTTCCAGCCCGGGATTATTGTTAATAAATATGAAGGTATGACCAAGACGTCAAACTTCAATGAACACGACTGAACCAGAAGTGAACCATGAATGATTCAAGTCATCTTTTGTCTTGTTTGGCTCAATAAATTCCCTATTAGAAACCATTTTGCCTCGCCTCTTTCAGTTCAAATGCATGGGTCACTAGAGTTATAAACATGCTGGAACTTTGGTGTGTCTACGGAGTGTTGTATGTAACTATTAAAGCATTTAAATGTTTATGAATAAATGAACATTAATATTAACAAGATCAAAATACTATCTAAGTCTTCGGAGACAAATATTTTAACTAAAATAATTTCTCACTTTTAAGATGATAAAATGCCATAAAATACATGTATTCTCTTTTAGATGCATTTCTGCTTATTTATTTTTCCAAATGTTTTCAGATTATCATCCACCACCTGATATTAAATAAAGGGGATTGAAATGTCCCCTAACACTCATTAACTGGTTTTAAAAAACCTATATCTGCATGCAACCAAATGCTTCCTGTAGTGGTTGATCTCATGTCACCGTGGAAGGTTTTTGTAGCCCACTCATCCACTTCAGATTCTGCTCATGACTGCACAACTTTATTCTACATAATTATCTGACTAAATGCATAATTCATGGTTCCTTCAATGATGGCAGGTGGTCCAGGACCACCTTAATACTGAGGCAGCATTTGGTTTTTATCCTATATAGCAGACAATGCAGTATGTTGTCAAAAAATTCCATTCATTTGTATTGAACACAACAAAAAACATCAATAAACTACATCTTACAAAAGTTATTGATGATTTTATTGATATTTTTTAAAATACAAACCAGTGTCAAATCATAATCAGTATGAATGTGTTGATAATCAGGATGAACGAGTTGATAATCATGTTGAATGGGTTGATGATCGTTATAATTGGGTTGATAATCTGGATAAATCGGTTGATGATCAGTATAATTGGGTTGATAATCCGGATGATGATCAGTATAAATGGGTTGATGATCAGTATAGATGGGTTGATAATCGGTATAAATGGGTTAATAATCAGGATAAATGGGTTGATAATCAGGATAAATGGGTTGATGATCAGTATAAATTGGTTGATGATCAGTATAAATCAGTTGATAATCAGGATAAATGGGTTGATGATCAGTATAAATGGGTTGATGATCAGTATAAATGTGTTGATGATCAGTATAAATGGGTTGATAATCAATATAACTGGGTTGATAACCAGGATAAATGGGTTTATAACCGGGATGAATAGGTTGATAATTAGGATGAATTGGTTGATAACCAGGATGAATGGGTTGATAATCAGTATAATTAGTTAATAATCAGGATGAACGGGTTGATAATCAGGTTAAATTGGTTAAAAACCAGGATTAATGGGTTGATGATCAGTATAAATGGGTTGATTACCATGATGTCATGAGGTTGAAACAAAATGTAAACTCTGTTGTATTTGTAGGAATACACATTATTTGTACTGTAATTTGTTTATGTTGACAAATGACTTGCAATTATTTAACTAGTTATTTGCATGAACAAAAGGCTAATATAAACTACTCATAAAATAATCTAATTCCTGATTACAGTGTGGTAACCATTATGTATAAGATAAATTAAACAATGATAATTATTTAGGATCTTCCTTCACCTGGTTCAATTTGGTCTCAAGGTGGGCACCAATTGAAAAGAAAAACCAAAAACCTGCAGACACAGCCCTTCGTGGAACTGGTTTGACACCCCTGGTTTACCATAATTTATTTATAATTTGTATTAAAGGTTTCTCCTTGAATCATCAAGTAGGTACGACGCACTCCAAATGCGGTCTATATTACCCCAACAAAAAGGAACACAGAGGCACACTTCCACCAGAAATAGTACACCGTCCAGGATCTTTTGGCATACTATTTTCAGCCTAGTATGATTTGGAACATACTAATACCATGGCATACTATATAGTATGCAAGTATGCGATTTGTGATTCAGACTTATACATCAGCAAACTTTGGCTCGCAACATGTTCCCGCTGCTTTCTGGGGGCCATTTAGGTAAAATAGCCATACAAAATAACAATAATAGAGAACCACCAGAATCAAATTTGACCCAAAACACATTAAGTGTAGTCAATGTACTCTATGTCCACTATGCCTGCCATAGAATGTGCAAGATACATAGAAAAGATGAATTCGGTCTATCTTAAATTATGTCCGTACTCTGTATTCAGAGGTGTCCTTCCCGGACATCTTTTTGTACATAATTGAATCTCACAAATTACCTGTGAATTGGTTTACTTTTTATTCCTGCTCTACAAATATTATGCAAACTAGTTGTAGCACTGTGTTCTGACAACTGACCTACAAATCGAAAGGGTTGTCTTCGGTGGGGGAGTATGGAGGGTAAATATTCTGGATGAAGTCTGTAATTTATTTGGAACTGTGCAATCACATGGAAGTTAGCTAAATTTATCATTTATATGTTAGTCTCAAGTAGCGGCTATAACGGCTTCCACTCTTCTGGGAAGGTCTTCTACAAGATTTTGGAGTGTTTCTGTAGGATTTCTTGCCCATTCTTCCAGAAGAGCTTTGGTACGGTCAGACACTGATGTTGGACAAGAGGGTCTGGCTCGCAATCTCTGTTTTAGTTCATCCTAAAGGTGTTTGATAGGGTTAAGGTCAGGGCTCTGTGCGGGCCAGCAAGTTATTCCACACCAAACTCATCCAATCATGCTGGAACAGAAAAGTTTTGGTAAGTTGAGGCAAAATGTCTTGGTAAGAACATTTCTCTTCAGTGGAACTAAGGGGCCTAGGCCAACCCCAGAAAAACAACCCCATAGCATTATCCCTCCTCCACCAAACTTTACAGTTGGCACAATGCAGACAGGCAGAAAACGTTCTCCTGGCATTTGTCAAACCTATACCTGTCCATCAGACTGCCAGATAGAGTAGCGTTATTCGTTACTACAAAGAACATGTTTCCACTGGTTCAGAATCCAGTAGCGTTTTGCTTTACACCACACCAACCAACGCTTGGCATTATGCTTGGAGATGTAACCCATGCCATGTAGCTCCCAGCACACAGTTTTAGTGCTGATGTTAATGCCAGAGGCTAGGTGCTTGATTTTGCAATGGGGCAATGGGACTGAATAAAACACCTGTTTCAATGATTAAGGGTGTGGCCCAATACTTTTGTCCGTATAGTGTCCATATAGTGAATCTATTAGTGCTTATCCTTAGGATTGTTACAATCATGTAAGGTTTGTATATATTTGTATGTGTGTATATGTGCCTGGCTTTCATCTGTGTCTGTGCAGGGTTTTCCAACACTTGCCACTTCTGGATCTTTTATTTTTGCCAGGGTTATGTCTGTTTTAAGTTGTACAACTGACAGAATCTGTTGGTAATATCCTTTCTTAATAAAAAGATTCAAAGTATAGTCACCACCTCTACTCAAAATGTTTAGCAAGAAATCTGACTTTTCTGGCTTTATTTACACACAATAAACCACAATATCCTAGTGAAAGAAAACAGGAAAATACACTATTTGGATAGGTGAACACCCCGAGTTCATACTTGCTGAACCACCTTTTGCTAAAATTAGGGTTATGAGTATCTGTTAATATGTCACTACTTACAATTTTGCCCATTTTTCATTGCAGAATTGTTCAAGTTCAGTCAAATCATGGTCTGCTTCATAGACTGCCCTCTTCAAGCCATTTCAGAGTTTCTGGAAGGGATTTGGAACACCTTGTTCCTCAGCCACTATATTGACCTCTGGGCACCTGTCCACTTGAAAAGTCCCTCCATCTAGTGCAAACAACAATCAAATGCTTTAACATGTGTGTATGGGGAAGTAGTAAATAAACATACACTTTATGAAGTGTGGCAGATTATGGTAAGCTTTTATTACTGATTTATTTAAAGAATGTGTCTCTCTCACAGAGGTATTTTCAGAATTTGTGCTGTCTGTCTCTGCATTACTACATCTGTCTCTCTCACCAGTTGCTGCAATGAAGTTGCTTCCAGATACTGAGAGATGGGATAGAGAGAACAAGCATAAGAGAGGGAGGTAACACAAAAAAAAGAGAATGTATTTTTAGACTTTACTGAAAAAAAACACCTGGTGTCGGAAAATTGTGTTTGACGACCACCAATGTCAGAAAAGTGTGGTTTTCTCACCCCCATTTGCATTAGCCAAATGTGACAACCATTTGGGACTTAAGGCGTGGGAAGAATTATCAACAAAGGCAAACAGCTAATGCAATAACACTCTGCTCTCTGTTATTCGCGCCTTGGTTGTGGTTATGAATGGCTGTTCAAGCATGTGTTGCATTCAGGGCATTCGGAAAGTATTCACACCCCTTCATTTTTCCACATATTGATACCTTACAGCTTTATCCTAAAATAGATTACATGCATTTTTACACTCATCAATCTACACACAATTCCCCATTTCTAAAAAGCAGAAACAGGCTTTTTGCCTTTTTGCAAATGTGTTGAACAATTAAAAAAGACTCATGCTATGACACACAAAATGTAATTTAGATGAATCCTTTTTCCACTGATTATCACTGTCATCTTCAAGACATTTCTACAACTTGATTGGAGTCCATCTGTAGTGTAACTCAATTGATTTCACTGAAATTAAGACAACAAAACACCTGCTACAAGAATGAACAGTTGACCTGGGCTATAAGAGCAAGTTGTAGTTAGGTTTAACTAGCACATTAAGGCCAAAAATGAGGATAAAACATAAAACATGAGGATGAAACATAAAACATGAGGATATACCAGGGGTGTATTATGGCCCTTGCTTCTTTCGACTAGTCCGCGCTCTGGTTAAAAGAAGCGGGGCACTCAGTAAAATAAAAAATCAGATTCTCGAAATAGGCGGTCTATGCGTGTCGAAAAAATTATGCGTCGGAAATGAAGCGTGGTTGAATAATTTTTCCGCTATTTCCATGTGGCCCACGGTTTTTGACCAAAGCGCAGATTGCCACTGGTATCTTAAAGTGAAAATATGTTGTTAATACTGTTAATCCTCAAAATACTCAATATCTACAGGCTACATGCATTGTAGGCTAGCTAACAATTGCAAATGAAAACATTGTGTTTCTCTGCTCGCTTTCTAGTCAGTGTCATGCCTTGGCTGGGGCCCTAAGCCTTCTCTGTGCCTTGGGGCTCACTCACAGTCAGGACATGACACCCCGAGAGGCCTCTGGCCTTCTCCATGCCGCTGTGGGCTCCCCAGTCAGAGCAGCTGTGTTCAGTTGCCTCTGATTGGGGAGCCTACTTAGGCTGAGTGTTTTCCACCTTCACTGTGGTTTATTGTTTGTTTGCTTATAGTTCACAGCGGTCACAGTCCTGTTTTGTTTACATGTTTGTTCCAGTGGATACGCTACACGTTTATTTGTAAGTTGTTTAGTTCCGTTTGCTGTGTTCATACAGCACCTTTACTTTACGTTTACAGAACTTCAACCCGAGTTCCATGGGTTACCTCGGCACCCAGAACGCCCGCATCCCAGGGTCGCCCCAAATTTCTTTTGGGGGGGGCTATCGGGGCTCCCTGGGGTGCCATGGCTGGTACTTGAGGGGGGATCCAGGCAGTCCGAGTATCTGTCCCTGTCTGCGCTGAGCACGGGCTCCCGCCTGTCTCCCGGGGAGGGGAACAGGCTAGCCAGGCACTCAGGGTTGGGGCCTGGTAAACAGGCAGCCCGTGCCAAAGCGCCTGCTCGTCGCACCGCCGGTGCCCCGGGTCCTGGTAGGCGACCAGCTGTCGCTCCAGGGCCTGCTAGGCATACTGCCGGCGCCAGGGCACGTGCTCCACGTCCGACCCTCGTCCCAGCACCTGCTCCACGACCAGTCCACGTCTCGGCACCTGCCCCGAGGGCCAGTCGCCCGTGTCCTGCCCCGAGGGCCAGTCGCCCGTGTCCTACCCCAAGGGCCAGTCGCCCGCTCCCTGCCCCGAGGGCCAGTCGCCCGCTCCCTGCCCCGAGGGCCAGTCCCCCACTGCCTGCCCCACAGGCCTCCAAGGACAATGTGCCCCGGGCATATGGGACTGCGCCGCCGCTGCCTCCCCCAGTGGAGCCACCGCCGTTGCTGCCTCCCCCAGTGGAGCCACCGCCGTTGCTGCCTCCCCCGGCAGAGCCGCCGCCGTTGCTGCCTCCCCCGGCGGAGCTGCCGCCGCTAACCGCCCTCCCACCCCTTGTTTTGCCTCTTGCAGCAGCGCTTTGGGGGGGGGCTCTATCATGTCCTGGCTGGGGCCTCAAGACTTCTATGTGCCTTGGGGCTCACTCACAGTCAGGACATGACACCCCGAGAGGCCTCTGGCCTTCTCCATGCCGCTGTGGGCTCCCCAGTAAGAGCAGCTGTGATCAGTTGCCTCTGATTGGGGAGCCTACTTAGGCTGAGTGTTTTCCACCTTCAGGGTGGTTTATTGTTTGTTTGCTTATAGTTCACAACGGTAACGGTCCTGTTTTGTTTACATGTTTGTTCCAGTGGGTACGCTACACGTTTATTTGTAAGTTGTTTAGTTCCGTTTGCTGAGTTCATACAGCACCTTTACTTTACGTTTACAGTTCGTGTCGTATTTGTCCTGTTTTATGGAATAAATTCACCTTCATTTCAAAATATCTGCATCTGGTTTCGCCTCACACCATGGGCTTGACAGTCAGAGCTTACTATACCATTTTTTATTTTGTTTTCCATAATATAAAGTGCTCCATCAAGCCATTGGTGAATATACTTAAAACCTAAAATAATTCCTTTAAGTTCTGTACAACTTAAAAATAGTGACGCAGACTAGTCCAACATTCTCAACGCAAGGTTTCGGACGGCTTCTTTGACAATGAAGGACTTCCGTCCTAATGAGATACATATCACACAGTTAGTTGAAGCAAAGCAGAATGTGTGCCAATGATCTATTGAAAGCAATACATGTGAAGCTCTCAGGTTAACAGTAAACTGCAATACAGACAGCGCCCCCTAAAAATGAGCACTAACTATCAGTGTTTCTCAACCCTGCTCCTGGGCGCCCCCCTACCCTGCATGTTTTAGATCTCTCCCTGCTCTGTCACACCTGATTCAAATGCTCAGCTCATTTTCAAGTCCTTCATGGGCTACATCATGTATGTTAGTGCAGGGAGAGATCTAAAACATGCAGGTCAGGGGGCGCCCTGGAGCACGGTTGAGAAACACTGATACTATATGATGGCTCGGAGGCTCATAAATGTACAATCTGTGAATTGTGACAATAAAAATCCATGCATTGCATTAGTGAATGGGAAACAGACTTGAAGGGGAGCGTCTTTGCTAATCCCCTATAAAGCAGGTGCATGTAATCAGGATGAGGGAGGCTACGCCTGAGGGAACACACCCGCCAAGGAAGCAACATTTAAGGATAGGTGTCAAGTAGTAATAGCAATATGAAGCCTTGTTGAATCGATGAGGTATTTTAGCCAGTTTTATTGCAGAAAGACAACATTTTCAAAGCCTCCTTTACAGGAAGCTCACTGAGGCCACCTGCTGGTTGAAATAATTAGGGGGGCCCTTCCCCAGATAGCGCCACAGTGTCTCGATCAGCCCTAAGGTTTTACGCTGCTATTTTTATTGTGCCGGGGGAGTAGGGTCAGTTCTCCTGTAATGTCATGTAAATCCATGTAAATCTAAGGAATGCGCTTTCTAAATGTTCCTTGTCTTCTGCTCCGTTTAAACTTAGGAGGACATGAGGTATTGGCCAACACATCCGGAGTACCATTCTCAGAAGGATTGTTACTGTCCCTGTTCCTCCAGGTAGCGTGGTAGTTCAAGACGATACTAATAACCTATAATAACTATAGCCCTATTTCACTAGAATATCTCGATGCGTGACGCGAAGACTCGTCGTCACCTACGAATATTGTTTTGTTTTACCTTTGCTTTAAAAAAAGCATTTCAACTGCACAAAAACTGCACATCACAAGAATTTAGTTTTATTCCCGCTACACTCTTTACTCTGCCCTCAGGATCGCGTATGACTCCTTCAGTTGCGCAACAGCACCTGAATATAAAGGGAATGCCTTTATAACCTACAGTCAAACTTCTGGAACGACTAAACAAAAAACAAATAGACCTAAATCGGCCCAAGTGTATTCACCGGTTTGGGGGTTGCACAGTCAGATCATTACATTTTGGTAATTTGACAAGGTCAATATAAACAAAACTCACACAAGCAGAGTATAAAGACATTTTCTAAAGTAATTTTATCCGTTTGCATACAGTCATGTGAAAAGATTATGACACCACATTCAATATTTAGTTTTTTGGGGGGGCAAATATGGGCATATCAATATTTGATCTTCTTTCAAACAGTATCTATAGATAAAAGAGATGTAATTGAACTAAAAACAAATGACATTTTAACTATGATATCATTTATTTAACAAAAGATTTACAAAGAGGTCCTTTTAACAAAAGATTTACAAAGATGTCGTATCTCCAAAGGATGGCAGCAAACATTCAGCCCAATCGAAGGTCTTCTCTGTTCTGGTAACCCAATGATGGAAACATCTTTCCCTTGATGCTAAGACAGACAGACAGACACACAAGAGCTTTTTAATTGTTGCCCAAGTAATGGTATGGATAAAAAGCCTTGGCCTGGGTCTTCCTTTCCTGTTTTTTTTGTGTATCCCCAGTCTCCTTTTTAATATGGGTTGTTTTTGCAGTCTTTTGTAAAAGAACAGAAACAACATGCCGATTATCTGTATGATTTCCTGTCTGGTTATATAAGAAATGCACTGAAAAACAATCTTAAAACCTGTTTTCAGTGTGTTATTATGCACAATAAAGCCAATTTCACTGTAATTTTAAGTAATTTCAAACATTTTGTAGAGGATACAATTTTATTTACGCCCTTGTAGTTTCTGTAAGGCTGTTGCTAGCGGAAGACACCATTTCGGGACAGAATACACAAAACATATGCATATCTACATTTCCAGAAAAATGTCTAGGTCTCATTCAAGCTTTTTGCATCAAAAATAGACAATTGATTATCCAGACATTATAATTGACTTTTAGGGGAACGTAACTCCACCTTTGTCAAGCCCCCCCATCCCAAAGTTGTCAAAATGAAAACTAAATCTGAGCAAATTTTATATCAAATATAAAACAGGAAATAATTTAAAATATTACTGTTCACTTCCTTCGCCTCACCTGAATAAGATGTGATAGAAAAAAAATTCAAAACCAGTTAATTAGTTCAATCAAGTCCGTCTGTGTACATTCAAGGTGTTTCCCATAATGAAACACGTGAACAAAAACGACATAATAAGGATGAAGAAACATTCAATGCAAATCTAGAATAAGGTTCTGCAAAAGCACCAATCAGGAGTAGGATTTAAAAATAGTCAAAGCCCGGATCTCAGTTCAATTAAGTAATTTCTACAGGGAACACTGGGTAATGTGAAGCCCACTGATAATTGTAGATATTATGTTGAGACATCCTTGAATAACCACCAGATATGGGGAAAGTAGTACCTAATCCTGCTGTCATTTTGCCTGTCTATCATTTACACCATTTATTAGACGCTCCTTTTTGGCCACTGGTTGAAAATGTGGCACTGTCGAATAAAAACGTGTTTGATAAAATGTGTCAAGAATGTGTAAAAACTAGGTACAGTACTATATGATAAAGATTCTGCTTATAGATTATGCACATATACAATATATTACACATTTATAAAAAAATTCTTACCACAATTATACAGATCACACCCAAGTTGGTATAGCTGTCTAATCTTGTGACTATGTTTCTATAGACTCACTCCGCCAGTGCCTTGAACAGATCAGTAATGGGATGTACAAGAACTTCCTTCAACTAAATAAAGATAAAACTGAAATAATTGTACATGATGCCAAAGACAAGAGACAGTCAGTCATGTCCTGGTTACATAGTCCTTCAAGACTAAAAGTTTAAAATCTTTGGGTAGTTACATAATATGAATTTCAATAGCTTCAAAAGGTATGACAAAATCAGCCTACTTATGACCTAAAAAGTTGAATAAGAGGATTCCAGGAAAGATCTAGAAAAACGTATCCATGCTTTTATCTCCATTAGGTTGGACTACTGTACTCTCACAGCGCTGCTGCTCGAGTCCTAACCAAAAATAAGAAAGCTGAACACTTTACACCAGGTTGATCACAATATATATTATATGTATGTAAGTAAGTAAGCGATGTTAAGAAAAACGAAATCATACATTTAAATTGACCAATGATGTAATCCTCCCTGCAGTCTGAGGCTATTGTTGGAACTGTGAACTCGGTTCACATTGAAATCATGTTTTTTAGGAATGAGGAAATCATACAGCCTCACTTGTTAGTGAGGTCCTGGATCGGGTTTCCCCTATTTCACTACAGTATAGGCCTCGTTTTCATAAATCCTCTCCTCGCCCTACCCCCATCTGTTCAAATAACTGCACCGTTATCAAAAAGAATGCAGATAGTATAAGGTTAGAATGGCATGACTTTGGATTTGAACCCTCTTTATCTTCATGAAACTTAAACTGGCTGCATGACCACATTGTTATGTTTGCAACGTCACAGCTGCTACTCCTATGTCACGTTATTTTAACGCAGTTGCGGTGTGTGTAGACGTAGCTATCATCATCTTCTAGGAAGGGCTGTCGTTAGCTAGCGTAACTTTACATGTTACACCGTGAATAATAAGTGAAGAACCGGCAAACATTTTGGTAAAATAATTGTTTTGGACTTACACGGGTAGGAGTTATTTAAGTAACTAACGTTAGGTTGGTAGCTAAGTAGCTACGCGACTGCATACAGCAGTGATTATTGACCCGAATGCATAATACTGTACAGAGAGCTAACTAGCACTAGCAAACATAGCTAACAGCTAGCTAACGTTTGAATATAGTCGGTTGTCAAGTATCCAGCAAGCTTTTATAATGTCCTGTGTAGTTTTTTTAAACGTCAGTAATCAGTATGTAATATTGAAACGTGAGATTTCTTTTGAATTTCTTTCTTACAATTTACATATTGATTTCTATTAAAAGATTGGTGATGTACACATTTTGTTTGGCCATTTTGCTTCAAGGCTAGGCTGATATAGCCATGCAGCCAGCTAACTAAGAATGTTAGCTAGCAAGCTAAAATGGTTAAATATTGCAGTACCTGGTATCTTTAGTCATTAACATCGTTAGCTAGATAGGGCCCTAAGAGAACATTATAATGCTGTACTTTATAATATATAGCTAATACTATAACAATTATATACAGTAATATAATGTAACTACAGTAAAGTTTGAAAACTTCCCCTGCTTATCGAAGGCTAGCGAACTATACGACTTTATGTTCAAGTTAATTATTGCTATTAATGACAGTCTTAATATGATTTTTACATCTAAATATTTTCTCATGTACTCGTAACCCAGCAATATATTGTTTTATGTGTACCCACAGGGTAAACATAACCATGGAGGAACCTGGTGCTGATATAGAGGTGACTGTCAAAACTTTGGACTCCCAGAGTAGAAGTTACTCTGTAGGTGGACAGGTGAGTGGGCTTTTTACTGTGTCCTACATATTCAAAATAAGCATATAGTCCTAATGCTAATTACAGCCGTGTATTTGTCTCAGTTGACAGTGAAAGAGTTCAAGGAGCACATTGCCGTGTCAGTGGGGATTCCTGTGGACAAACAGCGGCTGATCTACCAGGGTCGAGTCCTGCAAGATGAGAGGACCTTGACAGAGTACAGTGAGTACAACAGTCTGTAAAGCTACCTGGAATCAATACAAAACGGACACAAACATGAGATTAGACAGTTACAACTGCACAACGCTGCTGTCAAGTATCTGTTAACACAAGGCAGACATATGCTGAAATCTTAATGCGTTGAGTCCCCATGCATGTGCTGAAAGCTGTTCAAATCTCTTGATGGCAAAACCGATGGAGCACCAGTGTCCTCAAACATGAATATAGTTGATATTACAGTTCTATTATTAATTGTTCTATTCCCTTAATGCCTCAGATGTAGGTGGAAAAGTAATTCACCTGGTGGAGCGGGCCCCACCTCAGCCCTCTCAGCCAGGGTTGGGTGGAGCCGAAGCCGGAGCACCGCCCACATCCACCACCTCCCAGGGAACGTCCCAAGTGCCTGCACACGATCGCAATGCCAACAGCTATGTCATGTTGGGAACTTTTAACCTTCCGGTTAATGTCATGGACCCTCAGCAAATCCAGGTACAGCTGTTAATTATCTGACATCTGTGTCTTAGATTCTTTATGTTACAAAGTCTGTGGCCAGTTCATTAGGTACACAAATCCAGGGCGGGGTCGGAACCTTCTTTGCCTCCAGAATAGAAATATTCAAGCCTCGCTCAAAGTCTCCGAGGTCACTTGCCTTGCCCATTCTAACACTGACCACTGTCACTCAGAGCGATCCCGTTTTGTGAATGGTGTGGTGTATCCACCTTGCATGTAAATGTCAACAAGGTTTGGTGGTGTGACAGCGTGTCAACAGACCATCCCATTTCCCTGACTCTTCCATGTCACACGGTCACATGCCTTCTTGCAGAGATCAACTCTCTTGTCTGTTTTGTTGTTTTGATTTGAATGACATGTTTTGGCTTAGGCATATTGGCTAGTCTTTATTCATCTACCATCGATCCAGGAGTCTACCATAATAACAGCCTTGATTATAACATCTACCGTCGATCCAGGAGTCTACCATAATAACAGCCTTGATTACAACATTTGACATTCATAACAAGAAAGCATAAACCAGACTGCGTTGTGAAGTACAATTCTCTTCCCAATATAACATGCAATATTAATAACTGCAGACTAAGTCAAGCATTTATTGCTTTATGCATGTCTCTTTAAACATATTTACTAGGGGTAATTTATTCATACGTAAACATATCTCAATGTTTTATAGGTACTTCATCCCAATAGGACAGGAAATTGTCCAACCCTCTAATAAATCCCTGAGTACCCCTTCATATTTTCAAGACTAGTCACTGCATTATGTTGTCTGGGTATAAAGTACTAGAGCTGACTGTAACATTTTAAATAGCTACCTAGCAATGATAGTGAACTGAGCTTGGATACTTTTTTTGGACTGTTTTACAACTTATACTTTTACCTGAAATGACCAACTATGTTTATATAACTGTTGTTTTTACGTTTTGACTTCAGGTGGTAAATGCGTATGTGACGTATTATTTTATTTATCTGTTAATTCTATGTTCTGAGAGACTGTCAGATCACTTCTGATATGAATCCTGTGCGATCTCACTATGTAGATGTCGGTCCAGCAAATGATGTCCGGTATGGGGGAGAATGCTAGGAACGCTCGGGTCAGCACCAGCACTGGGGTAAGACCTCAGAGATATGATGTGTAATATTACCTGTTATGTCTCTACTGAATGCTATGAATGTACACCATGTACACTTGTCATTTAATCCTCCTAATTTCACAGAGCAATGGTTCCATGAATGTGCACATTGATGTGGACCAATCAGTCCAGAGTGAGCCCAGACTGAGACTGCTATTGGCTGAGAACCTACTGAGGGACACCAATGCTCTAATTCAGCGTATGGAGGTGATACTCCCTGGGTTCTTGAGACTAATTCAGAACACCCCTGTTTTTGTTATTAATACACTGGCTCATGTTCCAAATGGAAACTTCAAAATACTTTGACAAGACACTCCTATTTGATGATGTTCTAAGCACTCGGTTAGCCTGAATAATTATTAATTATTCTTTTGAAAATAACAGTGATTTTCTCCCCCCCGTGTGT